>PVJA010000846.1:0-61227 GCA_004027025.1 Myocastor coypus | reverse complement strand
TCTTGTACCTCTTAGCCATCCTCTCCAAATTGGGTAAATTCCTTGCACTGAGTTCACGTGTTTGCTTTTTTTATTACTTTTAATAAGAAATAACAATGCAACAGTTTCAAAACACATTAGTAGTACATTCCCAGTATTTGATACAATGCATATTGTTGTCCTCATAGTACTTATACAGAGCACGGGATGTACATATGATCATTTTTCTAATCATTGTTGATACAAAAAAATTCTTCTCATTGAACCAACAGAAAATAGTTGTATACATAGTCCAGTATTCCATAATTGCAGTGGGTTATTGGCAGAAATGGTAGTGTTGGAAGCTGCTGATTTAAACCTCAGCATACCTGATTTAAACCTCAGCATACTAATCTAGCTTTACATTTTATGCCTTGTGGTTAAACTTTTCTGCTGGGTAGTTCAGGGAAAGTTAAAGCAAGACCTGCATAACAAAACATGTAACTTTTGTATTTCCCAAGGTCAGTCAAATCCCTTCAGGATTTACTTTGAAACCATGTACAGTGCTTTGTAGAACTGTTGTCAGTGTCAGCGATCTGGATGAGTCATGGCCATTGCTTGACCAGTTTGCTCTCTGTGAAAGCCTGAGATTCATGTGTGTTTTTTTATTTTTTTGTTTTTTTCATTTATTTCATTCTACACAATTGCCACTCTTTAACCTTTACAATGAATGTGGGGGCTTTTTCCACACTAATTTTTTTTTCATTTTAATGATTAAAAAAGATAAAATAGTAATGAACAAGTTAGTAGGATTGTTATAATAATTAATAAAATGTATATTGTTGTCTTCATAGTAGTTATTCAGAGGACAAGATGCAGACTTGATATCTTGTCTAAATAATATTAGTAAAAACTTTTATTTTCTTTTTTTTTATTATTTATTTTTTTTAAATTTTTTTTAATTTTATTTATTATTTTTATTCTTGTTTCAGAACCTTTGTTTGTTTATTCACTCATTTTTATGGCCGGCTCAGCCCACCCCGAGGGCAGGGCTGGCGCAGCATGTGGTGCCGGGGATCGAACCGCGGTCCCTGAAGCCGCCCAAGCTTCCCCAAGCAGGGGCTTTAGACCACTGAGTCATCCCGCCGGGCCCAAAAACTTTTATTTTCAATGAACTGAGAAAGTAGCTGTAAAGCTATCCTAACTCTCTTGTGTATACATATATATTTTTGTTCCTTTTTTTCTTTCTTTTTAAAGTTTTCTAATACTAGGAAAAATATCATACCATGTCTTATAAGTAGATTGTAAGTCAAAGATATAGTATGAATCATAAAACAAAACTATAATTAAATAATATTCAGAAAATTAATTAAATATTAATTAATTAAAATTAAATTATGTATTTCAAAACAATATTCCAAAATTCAAATCAAATCATGAGTCCAACTTAAAGGCCAGAGTGTTTGTGTCGTATATATGAATGTGTAATCAATTCAGGGTACTCGCATAGTATTTGAACAGGTCAATATACACAAAAATATAAACTAAGATAAAGTTTCCATGGTCATAAAGAATTACTAAGAATAAAACATAAAGTAGATACTGGAATGGCAAATATATGACCATAACTTCTAACAGTATGGGGATAGCATATTACATAAAGTTCATGGATAATGTCCATGAACCTTACTGGTGTACAGCTGTCACTTGTGGGACTGAGCTACTGCTATTTCCTTGATATCCACCTTGTAGACCCAGGCAGAATCATGACTCATAGGGTGCAGGAGAAGTCCATTTGTAGAATATGCTGATAGAAATATTTGACATTGTATATGAAAGAATAGTTGAAAGACTGCTGTTTTTCTCCTGTGTTTAACTGTTTGCCCTATTTGATGGGTTCTTTCCATTCTCCTTTATGAAGTTGTGGTCATTTTGATGCCTCTCCAGAATATCTTTTACTAAACTGTGTAGGGTTGGCTTTGTCATCATGAAATTCTTTAGTTGTTCTTTGTCCTAGAGGTATTTCACTTCTCCAATGAACTTGAGTTTTGCAGGGTATATCAGTCTGGGTTGGAATTTGTTTTCTTGCAAGACTTCTTGCAAGAAGAGCATCTTGCTCCATGCTCTTCTTGACTTGATGGTTTTTAAAGAGAAATATGCCATTATTCTGATGAGTTTTCCTTTAAATGTGATCTGTTTCTTTTCTCTAGTGACTTTTAGGATACCGTTCCTGTGCTGAATTTCTGGGATCCTAATTGTTATATATCTGGGTGTGGTTTTAATTGGGTTGATGTTATTTGGAGTTCTGTATGCTTCAGTTACCTCAGTGTCAAGCTGTTTCCCCATATTTGGGAAGTTTTCTGCTATTACTTCTGCGCATATTCTTTTTATATCATTTGTATTTACTCTTTCTCATTGATGTCTGTTAATCTTATGTTGTTCTTGTTTACATCGTCCTGCAGATGTTGAATTATTTTTTCTTGCATCCTAGTTGTTTTTAAGATATCTTTTGTTACCTCCTCACTAGCTGCAATGGTATCTTTAAGGTTTGAAAGTCTATTTTCACTTTCATTGAAACAGTTTTGCCAGCCTGTGATTGAGGTTTTAAGTTCCTATATAGCACATTGAATCTGCTTCCTGCATTCTATTACTTTCCTATATTGCTCATTCGAGGATTCCATAATTTTTCTATTCTCCTCTATATTTTTTCAGTGCCTGTTTTAGAAGCACTTATTTCTGTCATTATAGTTATCATTTCTTTTTTTTACTTCAGAAATTATTTGTGATCTGATTTCCTCTATACCTTTCTGCAGTTGTTTCCTTACTTCAGATGCTATTATTTCATAGATTTCAGGGGTGTGATTTCCAATTTCTTCTATGCTATTGTCTCCTGTATCTGTTCTGGGTGGGCTCAGGGCCTGAGAGCACATTTTTCTCCTCTTTGTCATTTTGTATAGTCTTGTCTTCTGACCTTTGGTGTAGAACTTTGGTAGAGTTCTTACCTTAGTACCAGATCTGGATCTACCAAGTTCAAACTTGTCCAGGTGTGTTGACTTGGGTCTGGCTGCCAAGCTCTACTTCTTCCTGCTATAGCCCTTGGAGATGAACCTGCTGTGCTACTCTGGCAAGATGTTCTGCTCCTCAGTTAGCTGGGTGGGTCTTGTCTCTAGTGTCTCTGCAGGGAGTTCTTCTACAGTTCTCCACACTGGCCTTTCTGATGGATGAAGTTCCACTCACACCAGATCTTGTTGCTGGGTTGAATGAGTCCTATGGGCCACAGGTGGTCTCCCTCACATGTCAGGCCTGCTTGCTGCACCAAACCAAATGAGTTTTTGGTGGGCCCATGGATTTTTTAAATGAAATTATTTGTCCTATTGTGTTTTCCACATCCAGATAATACTGGTTGAATCTCTAGTGTCATCTAACACATTCCTCTGCTCCATTGTACTTCAGGCTTGATCAGCTTCTTTCTCAATATTTTGACAAAGATACTTCATAGACAGCACTAGATCCTTTTTTGCTTTTGTTTCACTTAAATGCACAATTTGATGACTTAATATACTCGAAGACTTGAGTACCCATCACTATAAACAATATTAAACATAATCATTATGCAAATAAAAATCCTGTACCTGTTAGCCACACTCTACAAATTCTTCGCTTCTCCCCAACCCAGCACTAAACAAATATTAATTTCCTTTATCACTATAGATCTGCATGTTCTGGACATTTTATATAAGAGGAAACATACACTATTTGATCTTTTGTAATGAGCTTCTTTCAATTACCATGATGGTTCTAGGTTTACCCATGTTGTAATAAACATTAGTTCCTTTATATGTCAAAAAAAAATTCCATTGTATGGATACACCAGATTTGGTTATTTTGTTCATCAGCTGATGGACATTTTGGTTGATTTTAATTTTTTGGTTGTGATTAATGATACTGTCATGAACATTTATATATAAGTTTTCATATAAATATATATTTTCATATGAGTATACCTACAAATGGAATTGCTAGGTCAGATAGTTCGCTGTTTGACGAAATGCCAACTATTTTCCAAAGTCCTTGTACCATTTGGCATTCCCACTAACTGTCCAATATTCTAGTTTTTCTACCTTTTTGCCAATATTTGATTTATTATGGCTGTGTATTAGAACCACTCTAATGAATGTGAAGCGGTATTTCTTTGCAGTTTTAATTGGCATTTCACTGACAGCTAATGATATTGACTGAATTTATTGGACAAATGTTCTTTGGGAAATTTTTTCTACCCTCTACCCATGTTTTAGTTGGGTTATCTTATTTTTGAGTTATAAACGTTCTTCATAGAGTCCATATAAATCTCCTTAGAGTATTATGACTTGCAAAACTGTCTCCATTCTGTGTGTTTCATTTTAATTTTCTTAGTGGTAATCTTTAAAGCACAAAATTTTTAACTCCAGTGATATCTATTCTTTCCTTTGTTGCATATGCTTTTTTATATCTTAGATTAGATCTTAGTTTACTACAGTTTTATGGCCCTTTCGTAGCCCTTACCTTAGGCTCCTAATCTAGCTAGAGTTGATTTTTGTATGTGTTGTGAGGTAAGGGATCCAAGCTCATTCTTTTTCATGCAAGCATCCAACTGCCTGGCAACATTCAGCAAAGACTATTATTTCCCCGTTTTGCACTCTTGTTAAAAATTAAGTACTCTTTTATTGCAGCACATTAGGAGGCACAAAATGCCTGATTGCTACTCTTCTTGCCTTAAAATTGATTCAAGTTGAGGTATCATCAGCCTGCATCATCCATTATAAGGTTCTCCATCAGCCTTTTGTCTAATGATCGGAACATTATTTCATTTTGGATGACAAAATACTGGCATTCTAAATCAATCATTCTTCTTGAAATTATTCAAAGCTGCAACGCTTCTATAATATTGACTACTGAGAGTTCACTGGGTGAGGTCCTCCTGCACGATGAGCTTGCCTCAAATTATCTCACCAGGCTGCCACATTACAGGACCCAGAATATATGAGGTGGGAAGCCAGAGGTACAAAGCCCACGCTCTCTCCCTCCCTCCTCTTTTGTTCCTGTACATTCCCCTGACTCCAAGACGGCACTCATTTGTCACTACCTCCACCTTCCTGCCTGGCATGTTTGTCATACCTGAACTGCTAACCCTTTTTCCACTGGCTGCTGCCAACTGGACTAATCTTCCTGCCTGCCTGTGCCAGGCTCCTTGTTTATACCCTTATCACTACCCTCAGGCTGGCCTCAGAGCCCCAGCCTCTCTGGTCCTATGCTCCCTCCCTTGCCTTTCATGCACTCTGGCTTCCAAGTTGGGCAAGGCCTGAGTGAGAGGCTTGCGTTTGTCCTGCTGGAAAAAGAAAGGGATCGAGGGTCGACATGGGTGACAACTTTATTTTCCCAACTATAAATTTAATTCATTAATTTTGTGTTCCTGTGTTCAGAAGAGAAAACAAACATAAATCAAAACACAAGCAATGTGGAGAGGTACAAAGAGAGGTCTCTGTTATCACATACGCTGTTAGAAATGGAACGCGGACAACGCTAGAGGAGCCTGTGTGACTTGCTGATGTTGTTATGTTTTGATTGGTTTTCATTTTTCTTCCGTAGTGAAAGGTAGCTGAGTCTGAACAGAAAAGCTTTGAGTTGGGCAAAGGTCCTAGTCATGACTTTGTCACCTGTTAACTGGATGACACTGAACTATGTCCTAAACCCTTGAGCCTCAGTGTCTTCATCTGCAAAATGGGGACGTTCTTCTATGCAGGGCCTTGCAAAGATTAGTCAACAAGCTACAGCCACTGCCCTTAACTTCCCCTCTTTCATTTCAGCAGAGCTTTTAGATTGTCATCACTCAGGAGTCTAAGGCCAGCCTAGCTGCTGGGAGTGAGACAAGCATCTTCCGAAATCAAGCTGTCCCTTCCGATTTGA
The DNA here is from genome assembly GCA_004027025.1 of Myocastor coypus. Taxonomy (NCBI): domain Eukaryota; kingdom Metazoa; phylum Chordata; class Mammalia; order Rodentia; family Myocastoridae; genus Myocastor; species Myocastor coypus. The sequence continues at coordinate 55,326 of PVJA010000846.1, read as the reverse complement.
TTTCTCTAAGGTGTATTTTTCACAGCTACTGGCACATATGGGAGTGATGGTGACTCATTTTCTGTGTAAGAAAGCTAACAGAAAGAGGTACTTTCTTAACAGACTTAAGGTCTTTCCCCAAATAAATAAATTAACTAATTAATAACAATTGAAAATAGAGCTAAAGTTCCTCTAATATACAAGTTAGTGCCCTGTCCTTGCCCCACATCATCCCAGGTTGCAGTGAACATCACTTGCACAAGGAAAGTAGTAGACACATCACCAAGTAGGCTCAAGAACCACTGATCCTAGACCCTCACATCCGTACCTGTCCTGCCCACCCACGCTAATAGTGTGGCCCTGGGCAAAGCATTCTGCCCGCCCAGGTCCCAGTTTTTTCATGTGCTGGGTGGAATGATAAAAGTGACCCAGGAAGAGCAGTTTGTGGCTTAATTAGTTAGCAACACAGTGGAGATAACATGAGAAGAGTTGCTCTTGTTTAACGATGATGATGGCTTGAATTTCTCCTTTCCTCTGTGCACACACTCAGGCATTCACCAACAATATCTGGGTTTTCTCTGGCTACTTGCAAGCTCTCTCAGCCCCAGCAGGTGATTGTGAGGGGTCTTCCCTGAGGCAAAGAGCTTTGTAGCAAAGAGATGTTCAAAACCATAGGCTTTGAGGTCAGTCAGCTCCAAGAAGGAGCTCCTTGCTTCTAACTGAACAGAATAATGTTGGGCAACACATTTAATCTCTAGGGGCCTCAGTTTTTATATCTGTGAAATGAAACTGAAAAAAATAATTTTTATAAGATTGCTGTGAAGATAAAATAAGGCAATGCATGTACATGAGATAATAACCAGAGTTTAGCCACGGTAATTGGCTCAATATTCGCTCCCTTACTCTTCTTCCTCTTGGGCCAAGGCAGGAAGCCTCAGCTCTCCTCTATTCCCCATCACAGTGCCCTGGGGGCCGGCTTGCGCCAACAGGCCTTACTGAGCATGATTCATCACACACACTTCAGATCGGTGACGTGTTGGAGCCCGCCTTGGAGTGCAAAGGCTCTAAAAGCCCCTGAACTTCTTTGATAAGTAGTGACAATTCCAGAAGTAGTCAGGAAGTGTGACTTTTGGCTTGTATCCAGAGGGCCTCTGAGGAAATTTTCAGGCCTTCTGCTCTAATCCCATGTGCAGCCACAGAAGAGAAGTGCAGAATGAATGCAAGAGCAAAGAGCAAGTGGTAGGCTGAAGTGGGGCCAGCTACCTGTGGACCATTTCTGTAGGCACCAGTCAGCTTTTTCTGTGAGCCCCATCCTCACCTAATGGGTGCCCAGTGCCTCTTGTGAGCCCTGGTTGCCAAAGCCCCTCACAGCCTATCCAGGGATGGGTCAGTAGAGTTGTAGAATATCCATCAGGTAACAAGCACTGAGCTTGGCAGTGGTGACCCCGGGAACAAGACAGACAGGGTCCCCACCTGGGGAGACCTCCAGGACAGTGGGGTCGTGCAAGAAAAAGCATTACAATGCCAATGACAGAACTGTATGTGTGCAAAGCGCTGTAGTTCCAGGAGGAGGCTGAGGAGGAGGGAAGCGTGTGGTGAAGGCCCTCCCTAGCCGGGGAGGTCTGCCTGAAGGAGACCTGGAGGTTAACAGAAACAGCGCGAGGAGAGGAGGCCTCTGGAGTCGTACCCATCTCTGCTTAGCCCCAGGAGCCAGGCCTTTTGTGCTGATGCCACACCAAGGTGTGCCCATCCTCCTGGGCCACAGTGGCTGGCAGGACCAGCATCCCTAGCCCTGCCCAAGCTCCCTCAGGTGCTCTGGGGAAAAAACCTTTCTGGTTTTTGGTGACTACCTCAAGTTCCGTAATTAGCCTCACCTGCTTCCTTGATTCAGCATTTCTCCAGTGAGAGGTTAAGCTTTACATCATAGTTTTGCCCAATTAATCCCAGCAAGTAAGTCATGGAGGAGACCCAGCCCTGCCCAGGTAAGAGAAGGAATGGTTCCAGCAGCACCTCAGCTATTTAACATGGACTTCAGCTGTGGGAGCCAGAAGTGGGATCACTGACATTTAGTGGGGCCTGCAGCATGCAGTCCCTTCCACAGAACTCAGCAAGAAGGAAAACAAGAGACCTAACATAAAACAGAAGCAGAAGAGAAGGTGAAAAGAAGTGTAGACAGCAGGTGAGGACATGCGTAGCTTATGGCCACAAGTAAGGCAGGGATGACCTTAGTGGTACAGCCCCCTCATCCATGTGGCTCAGCTTTGCAAGAGCTCCTCCCTTTCGCCACTGCAGATACCAGTCTTTCTGTTTCCAAGACATTTCACCAAAGGAAGCCCTACTTTCTCATGACGAGCATTTCAGAGGGCAGCTCTAAGGACATGGAGGGCAGGTCAGAAATGAGAACACGTCACTCCTACCCTTTAGATTCCATTCTAGCCACTTAACTACACTGTCATACTTTACCCTGTCACCCCCCACTGGACCTCTGCTGGCACAGACCATAGCATCGTCCTGCTGCCTCTGTGCTTCCATTTGCAGACATGGCATGCCTGCACGTGCGGTGACCATTGCTCAGCTCCAGTTTATTGAGTCCTTGTCAAGTGCCAGGGTGTGCATGCGGAAGACAAAGCCTCAGTGAACTGCAGTCAGACATTCCCTGGACCACAGAGTGAGTTCACAGGTTTAATCATTTGTCTACCTCAGTTTTAAGTGACAGAAAACTAGTGAGGTAAGAAAAGGTCTATACTTTGTTTTCAAAGTTTTACTCCCTATGTCTGGGATTTGGGCCTTGCTGGGCCCTTACCATCACTATGTTAGTACAGAAAGTAGCCAGGAGAGGAAGGACTGCCCACATCAAATTGTTTTTACTTTTTTTTTTTTTTTTTTTTTTTTTTTTTTTTTTTTTTTTTTTTTTTTGTCTTTTTGAGACAGGGTCTCACTATGCAGTTCAGGCTGGCCATGAGCTCACTTTTGTAGCCCAGGCTGGTCTCGAACTCGCACCAATCCTCCTGCCTCAGCCTCCTAAGTGCTGGGATTACAAGCGTGCGCCACCACACCTGCCTATTTTTACTCTTGACACCTGCAAACAGCACTGGGTATTCCTTTCTTTGACCTACAAGAGGACTGTCAAACCAGAACTTGTGAGCCCAATACAATCCACTGTCTAGTTTTGTATGGCCACCAATAAGAATGGTTTCTATGATTGGGAGAAAAAAATAAAAGAAAAGAAGAATAATACTTCAGCATAGGTGAAAATTGTATGAAATTCTGTTTTCAGTGTTCAAAAACAAAGCGTTCTTGGCACCAGTTAGCTTCATTCTTTATGAGTTCTAGACAGTTGCTTTGGATGCTACAATGGCAGGGTTGGGCAGCTATGACAGAGACTGCATGCAAAGCCTACAATGTGCACCACCTCACCCTTTACAGAAAGTGGGTCGGCCCTTAGGCTAAAGCATTGTCATCTCTATTTTTCTGTCAAAATGCTGTAGGTGGGTAAGGTCATTTCTGTCCCTGCTGGGAAGAAGGAGCACTGGACAACTGGGGAGATTGTCTAAACACCATGTCTGATGTACCACTTCCCAGTATTACTGCTCTTCACTCCATAAGAACAGGGCGACTTGGAGTCCCTGACCATTTCAGAGATAACCCAGGTTAAGCCTGGCATGGAGAGATTTTTTTTAATAGAGAGATGCTTATTACATGTGCTTAAATATGTATGTGAGTAAGAAATTGTGGAAAAGGGGGTAATGTGTGTGTACCTATGTAGGTGAGTCAAAAAAGAAACTGAATGAAAGAGCAAGTGGTGGAGGGATTCAGTGAAAGAATATATTACGGATATACAACACAGGGCCATCCAGATAGCTCAACAGACTAAAGCACCTGCTTCTGCAGAGCTCAGCAACCAGGGTTCAACCCCCAGCATGCGTGCCAGCCCTGCCCCCAAGGTCCGCTGAGATGGTGATTGAGACTGGGCATGGTGGCATGCACCTGTAATCCCAGCACTTGGGAGGCTGAAAACAGGAAGATTACTACGAATCAAATCTGTAGACCCTGTACTAAAAATATTTTTTTTTAAAAAAAAAGGGATATACTATATGAGAAAATCCATATGAGGATGAGCAGTTGAAGAAATTCATATTTAAGATAATGATTGGCAGTGGGATCAGGGGAGAGACAAGCAAATGTGGGCACAGGGTCTCTACCAACACCATCTACCACACAGAGAATTAAGGGTGTTGACATTAAATTCTGCTGATTCCACTCTTGTCTAGCTTGCTCTGCTAGTCCTGGGGATTTTGAGCTTAATCAATACCCTCCCTTGCTGAGGGTGTGTATTAGTGCTTTAATGTCTGGACTCTGTCAGGATAGTCACTAGAACCCTTGGGCTTGAGGCCAAGTACCTGTACCTCTAAGACCTCCCACACATAGCCTCCCACACATAGCCTACCACACATAGTACCTGTAGCCTCCCACACATAGCCTCCCACACATAGTACCTGTAGCCTCCCACACATAGAAAAAATATATATATAACTTTTGTTCATGTGTCCCCAGCCCCATCCTTTTCACAAACCTGGTGTAAAAGTTAGCTCCATGGAATCATAGATGCCTGATGTAGAGGACAGGTAGCATGTTAATTTAGAATGAAATCATAGCCAAGATCATTCTAGGAAGACATGGAATTGAAAAATCCCTGTCCAAGACCATTCTCCACTTGTTCTATTGTTTTATAGAACATATTTCATTTGGTCTGTTTCCTGTGTATTTTGTATGTGTTTGATTTTTGCCTATTCCCCCCACTAAAATATAAGCTCTATGAGAATGGAGCCAGGCACTTAGAAAGCTCAGTAAATATTTGTTGGAAGTGAGTGAAACAGTCCAAAAAGCAATTCAGCAAATCAACTGCTCAAGCCAGCTACCAGGACATGGTTTTTCTCCCTGTGGTAGACTTGGACCTGGCTCTGCTACCAAACCCCACCAGTGACCTCTTCAAAGCTCAGGGAATTAAATTAAATGACCTTTAAGCTGCCATCCAGCTCTCACATTCAAAGCCAGGGACTATGGGTTTTTTAAGGTTCAGATAGCTAATATGAAGCTGAATCTCCTCGCCATAACTCTTTTTTTATTATTTATTATATGGGTGATGGCCATTTTATCTGGCCTACAGCCTGGGGCAAGGTGGCACTAGGTGTGGTGACTTCTCTCTTTGGCCACTGGCCATCTGAGCATTGTGTAAAATGACCCACCTGCTATCCCTGCTCTCCCTCAGGCTTCCCAAGCCTCTGCTCAGAGCCACAGCCCAGCCCTACATCCTTCTATTATGCCTTGGGAAAGTCATTAAAGTTCCCATGAAGCCTCCATGACAAGAAGGCTTAGGAAATGTCTTAGCCATCTTTGGAGCTTCCAGAAACCAGGCAAACCCTTCCTGGCTCAGCTCAGCAAATGAGGTACAGAAAGCAAGAAGCTCTGGTCTGGGATCCCAGCCCTCAACACCTCCTGTGCTCTGTGAACTTTTCAGCCTTGATTCCCAGCACCACTTGATTCCAGTTCCAAACGGTACACAATGTATACTGGTATACTGTAGGCAGGGCTGAAAGGGCTGTTCTATAATCTAGCTGTAAATTTGAGTTCCAGCTGGCTTATTCTCTCTCTCTGTCTCTCTGTCTCTGTTTCTCTGTCTCTCTCTCTCTCTGTCTCTCTCTGTCTCTCTGTCTCTCTGTCTCTCTGTCTCTCTGTCTCTCTCTCTGTCTCTCTCTCTCTCTCTCTCTCTCTCTCTCTCTTTCTCTCTCTCGGGCCAAATCACTGGTAAGTTTTTGTCAGGATATTCTCATCTGTAAGGTGTCAGTAGTGATGATATAACAGTGTTTAGTCCCTTTGGCTTGCTATGAAGACTATGTGACGTAGTAAGTCCTTCCAAGTGTGGCCCCTAGCAAACAATCTATAAACATTAGCACTTTCAGTAGTTGTAATTTCAGGAATCCCTTTAGGTTTTCCCCAGGAGTGACTATGCTTTCTTTGTAAACCCTGTTCATCTTCACATGTCCTCATTTAGAACTCAGTCAGAGCACTCGTCACCTGGGAGCCAGACCATCTTAAATCACCTTCGCTGCTTCACAGGCAATCTGTTTGTCCTAATCTTGGAGCAGAAGCCCATGGCCTTCATTTGAGAAAATGGTACCGAGGTTTTTTGGGGAAATCATTGGCTAAGGAAAGACCCTAGGTTACAGAATATCAAAGAAAAGTAAGAAACAAAAACTACCTATAAACACAACCCAACTGTCTGATGTTCCAACTGTTAATGCCAACAAAAGAGATAAGTGGAAGAAAGATAAACGGTTTCTTCACATCTGTCCCAGATGGCTGAAACACTGATCCTCCCAAAAGCAGATTCACAAACATTTGTTGAGTGCTTATTGTTCCTCAAGCTGGGGATACAAACCGTGCATTTACATTTGTTCTAAGACTGGATCAAAATGAAGGATTTCCTCCTCAAAGCAAGCTGATGTTTTTACTTCTTGTTAGCACAGTGGGTTAAAATTTTCAGGACATCTGGAAACAACTGTAATCTGCAAGGTTTCACCCTCCCTTCTTTTTCTTTTCCCTTCAAATGCAGTGCTGTGGAGGGCGAGGTGCATCAACTGTCCAGACAGCCTATGGCTCCAAGCTCATTAATTTCACTCACTGATTAAAAACAGCATGGGGACCATAGCCTGCACACCGGCAGGCAAGGACCATAGGCCTATTGGGGCAGCCAATCAAAACATGTTAGGATCTATTTACAGTCAGTGAGATACAACCTTCTTCTGACTCCTACAGAGCATACCAAACCAGAAACGTGCTTCCTAGAAAGGGGACTTAAGTGATGCCTTCAGAAATCTCATGTGTCCTTTCCCCTGGTTATAAATCCCTAGACAGGATGTCCTCACCTTGATGGACTCTGTGGTCATGTTTTCTTAATCCCATGGGAAAGGAAAAATTATTATATGACAACTGAGGTCACAGCTTCAGTGTGTTGTTTTCGCAAGAGTCTCCTATAGAGTAATTTGAAAAGTAACACATACTCACCAGAAAAAGAAGATATCAGGTAGTGCTTCAAGATACTACAAAGGAATTGGACTCCATCATTTCTAAGATTATAAATTCTTCCTTTACTGAAGGAACTCAGTTACTCAAAGGGTACAGAGAAAACTACTTTGGTAATGTCAAAAGTCATTATCTGTTTTCCCTTCTTTTTAAAAATGTTCATTGTTCTTGCTGTAATGCCCTTTGAGAAATATTTAAAAGGATTACAAGACAAAACTAGAAATTTAATCAGGGGTAGAGCACCTACCTAGCATACATGAATCCTGGGGTTCAGGAGAGAGAGACAGAGAGATAGAGACAGAGACAGAGACAGAGACAGGGATATGGGGATTAGAAGCAGATTTACAGATGTTAGACAAGGATAAAAAGAATTAAAAGGCAGTAAACACCTGATTTAAAAGAATAAACTTTGTTAAGACACCAAGAAGTACTCAATATTGTCAAATAATATTAGGCTTTCTGAATTCCTTCAGAGAGACTTTTTAAATTAACTTTTCTGTCTGATTTCAGTTTGCCTCACCAAGTCTCGCCCGAAGTGACAAATATTTGACAAATCCTTAGATAAGCACCTATTGTAACTCACCTAAACCAGCTCAGGGGAACTATAAGCAGCAAGATTAATTAACTCACACATGGTTGTATGATAAAAGCATAACTAAGAGGAGACCCATATCAAAGAAATCTGAATACAGAACTCAAGTTCCAACAAGTATGTTGTGTTGTCTCATGACTGGTATTGGCCCATCCAAAGATTCCCAGGGGTCTCTTTTCCTTAGTTCAAGATATAACCTTTATAGCCACTCTCCACTGTGAAAAGCTATTTTCTGAGGAGTTAGGGTCTATTTGTCTATAAAAGAGATAGGAGCAATGTGAAAATTGTCACATATTCATATACTTCCTAACCCTGGGGTGCTGTTGTATGAAAAATATGAGGCAGGACACTGGGACAGGGAGATAGCATTTTAATCCACTCTATCCCGTGCATGAGAGCAGCAGTCTTCTCAAGGATGAATCCCCAGGACCTGGCTTAGCATGCATTATCTGGCACCATCTTTTGTGAATAAATACCATGTGGGAACCAAAAGCAAACTTAAGAGGACCAGTGAGAGAATTTAATTATAATTTTTTAATCATTTATTTTGTACAGGATCTCATATGCAGTAGCAGGGATCGAACCCAGGTCCTTGCATTTGCCAGGCAGGCACTCAGTCCACTGAGCTATCTCCTCAGCCTTAATTATAATTGCTGCCCAAGGTAACTTCTTCAAATGGACTGTTATTACTAAGAGATGGGGATTAAAATCAAAGGTTTTGTGTACTCTGACATTTCAGAACGCACTAACAGTACGTACCCCATCAGACTCTGCCTTGGTACCCACATCCTGCTCTGAAGGCAGTAGGCCTTTGTGCTCAGGAAAGCGAGAGGGAGATGATGGCAGGGGAAATGGCAGAGCAAGGGACAAGCCGCCCAGACAGAGGACCCAACTCAGGGAAGGCTTTGTCTTTATCTTCAACAAACAAGGTTTCAAAGGTAGGATGGATTTTACTTTTTCCCAAGAAACCAATGAATGCACAGCTATGGAGAAATACTAGACCCCATTCTTGAGTAAGACAGCAGGGCTCTGGAGCTCTCTCCTACTGACTCAAGCTGACAGTAGAGGGTGCCTGCCCCAGTATCTCCTGAGCCTCCATGCTGACATTTCAAGTCACTTTTTCTCCATAGTAGAGGCCACCTCAGGAATTTATCTTCAACAAACAGGGTTTATCAAGAACATTTTATCTCTGGCAAACAACTTCTAGAAACCCTTCCAGAACACAATTTTAAACATGTAAAAAATTGGCACAGTAATTTAAAATCTTCCCAAGAAGAAAACCTCAGACCCAGGCAGATTTACACAAGGTTCTTTCACATTTTCAAGGAAAAGATATTCCCCTCCTCCATAACTTTCCCAAAGAATGAAAGAGGACATTTCTCTTTGTTTCATAAGGTTAAGCTATTCTTTGTATCAAAACTAGAAAAAGGCAACATAAGAAAGGAAAAGTATCTTATGAACACAAATGCAAAATTCCTTGTGTATACTAACAAACCATCTCCAGATATGTATGAAAATGGAATATACATCATAATCAAACTGAGTTCTTCCCAAGGTTAAAAGATTCATCTAATTTAATCACATTAACAGATTAAAGAAAATCATGAAATATTTCCAATAGAGTATGAGCATTTGATAAAATTCTATACCTATTTATTACATATAAAAAATCATAACAGACTGGAAATAAAAGTAAAAATAATTTACTTAACATGATTAATAGAATCTACCTAAAACAGAAAAAATCATATTTAATGCATTCCTTTTAAGATAAGAAAAAATAAAACATCTGTTATGTCCCTGCTCGGCACTATCTTAGAAGTCCTGGCCAGTACAAGAAAACAACAAAATAAACTAAATGATTAAGCATTTAAAAGTGTCTCAGTTACTGTTCTCTTGTTGCTGCGACTATTAGCTGACACCCAAAATGAAGGAAGGAAAGGTCTGTTTAGCTCACAGTTACTGGAAGTTTCAGTCTGTACTCGGCTGGCTATAAGGCAGACTGGCTCATGGCAGAGGACGGCAAAGATCAAGAGCAATTGGGGGAGTAGCAGCAACAGTGGCAACAGATGTGGTATTTTTATACAATGGAATATTACTCTGGTCTTTTAGATGTGTGCTGCTTCTAATGGGATTTCAGTTACTGTTATACTGTCTCAAGTAAGTGGTTGTTTACAAGAAAACAAAAAAGGGTATTAAATGAGAGTTAGAGACTAGGAAAAATGCCAAAGAATGGACAGGCTAAAATTTTGTACAAGCTTATATTTCTAAATATCTGTGTAAAAATGTGTAACCGCTTTTATTACATCCCATAGAGATTTATTAGAACATCAATGATTTATGGAAAATACCAATTCCAAGTTAAGTCTAACATATTTGATATTCAGAAAGACAGTGATAACAAACTCAAGCACCCATGTTTAAGAGTAATAGTATTGCTGGGCGTGGTGGCGCACGCCTGTAATCCCAGCACTCGGGAGGCTGAGGCAGGAGGATTGGTGCAAGTTCGAGACCAGCCTGGGCTACAAAAGTGAGCTCAAGGCCAGCCTCAACTGCATAGTGAGACCCTGTTTCAAAAAGACAAAAAAAAAAAAAAAGAGTAATAGTATCACTAAGCTTTTCTTCTCAAGGGCCAAGAATATAAGGTTACAGACCAAAAATTAGAGAAATAAGAAAAGGCTATAAATATAGCCAATATTTTGGACCTTGCCCTTCAAGGTCAGTGAGAACTCGGGATAGAACAGAACCTGTGCTGTAATATCCTGTAACTCAGTGGTTTCCCAAAGTTTCTGTTCAAGGAGATTAAGGGACCACAGAGGAAAGGCATTGAAGGTAAATAATGCACCTAAGGAGAGTTACCTGGAGAGAAAACATCCTCTTGGGCTTTCACAGAGAGCAAACTTGTCAAGCAATGGCCATGACTCATCCAGATGGCTGACACTGACAATTCTACAAAGCACTGTATATGGTTCCAAAGTAAATCCTGAGGGGATTCATCTGACCTTGAGAGGTACAAAAATACATGTTTTGTTATACAGGTCTTGCTTTAACTTGCCCTTGACCACCCAGTAGAAAAGCTTAAACATGACGCACAAAACTTAAGGGTAGTTTAGTATGCTGTGCTGTAAAAGGCTCAGATCAACAGCTTCCAACATTGCCAGTTTCACCAGTAGCACACTGCAATTATGGAACATTTGACTATGTATACAACTACCTTCTCTTAGATCAAAAAGAAATTTATTGTACCAATAACCAATAGAAAATTTATCATGTCTACACCCTGTGCCCTTTATAACTATAACGAGGACAACAATATGCATTGTATTAATTACTGTCAATGTTCTACTAACTTGTTTTGAAACTGCCAAAAAAAAAAGCAATGGCAACAGAGAGGAAGTCTGTCTCTCTGTCTCTCTTATGTTACACACAGGCTATCCACTTCAGGCTGCGTGCAGCACTCAAACCAACAATCCCAGCAGTACTCAGACCCATAATCCCAGCCTTGGATCACCCATAATCCCAGTGGATCACGAGTTAATCACAAAATTGAAGTCTACCCCATGACTGCATGAGGCTTTAGGGGGAACCTAGAGGCAAACCATAACAGAAAGGAACAAACCTACCTGTCATTATCTACAGAAGATGCTACTGTCTATAAAGAGAGCTCAAAAACTACAGAAAAAAAAAAAAAAAACTCCAGAAAAATGTAATGAGAATAGGCATAAGTCTATCAAGATTACTAGATATAAACCAATGTCAGAAAGTTAATTACACCAAAAAGAAATTTACAAAGGTTTATTTAAAATTTATTGATGTCTCCCTAGTGTAAGAACTCAAAAGAAGAAATAAAAATTGTAATGTATAACACAGTTAAATAGAAAGAGAGAACTTACGGATTAAACAACAAAGAGATAGAAAGGAGAAAAGTTATGAAATATGGTAGGGGCAAAACCATACATTTACATAAACAAGATCACTAAGACAACGGTCCTAAGAATTTCCATAAGGTTTGTGAAAATAGCAGTTAATGGGTAAAGTTCTCACCCTGACTAACTATATGCTGATATCTATGAACTGACCATCTGTGTGGTGGACAGCAATGTGTAATACTAAAGGCATGCTTGCAATACCTGTCGTTTTTGTCTTCTAACTGTGTACGCCTTCTAATGTCATATCAAGTATTGCTATATTCTTTTTAAAGTAAATGTTCGCTTTTTTAAAAAAAAAGGTAATAAAAGAAAATGAGAGACAAGAAAAAATAAAAGTTATTGAGAATTCAAAAAGACATAAATGAAGAAGTATGCAGTGATCTCAGATAGGAACATTCAGTATCTTAAAGATGTTGGCACTCTCTCAGATTTACCCAGAAGCTAAATCCCAACAAGTTTGTTTGCTTCTATGGCACACAAGGGGCAACTCTGAGATTCAAATGGAGGAGCAAAAAGCCAAGCCCAGTTATTTCTAATGAATAATGAGACAAACTAAAGAATGAGATTTACCCAATCAGGTAGGAAATTTTACTTTAAACTATAGTAATCAAGACAGCATAGATTGAGCACAGAGCATCTAATAAACCAAGGGAACATACTGGGGAACCTAGAAACAGATGCAGCATGGAGACCTGATTTATGACAGAACAGGCTTGCAGATCAACGAGAAGGATGAACTATAGGACTGAGCTAATTGGGTATCCATGTGGAAAAAGATGAAATTGGATTCCTCTCTCGTCAAAAATCAATTCCAGGTGGATTAAAGACAAATATGAAATATAAAACTTTAAAAGATAATATAGAAGTATATCTTTTTTTTTTTTTTTTTTTTTTTTTTGAGAAAGGGTCTCGTTATGCAATTCTGGCTGGCCTTGAGCTCACTTTTGTAGCCCAGGCTGGTCTCGAACTCACACTGATCCTCCTGCCTCAGCCTCCCAAGTGCTGGGATTACAGGCGTGCACCACCACGCCCGGTGAAGTATATCTTTTGACCTTGGAATAAATAAGAATCTTATTCAAGATTCTTCAAAAGTATGAGCCATAAGGGAACATATTATGAATTTGACTAACTTAAAAATAAGAACTTTAGTTCACCAAAATACTACAGAGTAAAAGAAAAAACTACAAAGATTTCATATCCAAAATACTAGAACTTTGTAAGTTAATGTGAAAATAATAACCCAAGGGAAAGGGTAGACAAATGACACACATATGTATTTTATATAGCAAGAATGATCTATAAACATTTCTTTAAACTTCAAGATCATTACTACTCAGAAAAATGAATTTCAAACCACAGTGAGATAACACTGTATACCCAGCTGATAAGTAGATAATAAAAACTGGGCATTGTCACATATTGAAAGACTGAATAGGAATTGTCGTTTGTCCCTGGTGGAAGTATAAACTACTGCAGTCGAACTAGGAAACAATTTATTACTTAATGTGGTATATGTCACCTTGCATGGGAATGGTCAGCTGGATTGGCTCAGCAGGGTTCTGGGCAAACAGACTCACTGAAGGCGTGAAGCTATTCAACATTAAGGGAGGGAAGGCACCAAAGGTTGCCTAGTTCACTCTCTGATGGTGTTCACATTAATGCTGATGGTACTGCCACTGAGCACACTGTATAGAATCTTCCAGGCCTGCTGCTGCTTCTAGAAAAAAGCCACCTGCCCAAGACCAGGTCACTGGAGGTCACCTTCTTCAGGAGTGACTCCTCCTCCAGCATCACCCACCACTTCATCTTCATCTTGCCCAGAGTGGCAGCTGTCAGAATGCCGCTTGGGCGTGAGCTTTGGGCTCTTCTCATCCACATACTTCATCTTAACATCAGACCGGTGGCCATCCTTCTCCTTAAAGTCCTAGTAAAGCCACAGAACTCTTCTCACCTACTGTACTTATCACTCATGGCTATCTTTTCCTCAGTGCAGTGCACAGCTGGGAGCAAGACTTGTTGGGGACCTCCACCTGGGCCCCCTTCTAAACAGTGGTCTCCAGCAGACCTTTGTTCTGATACAGGCTCAGGCAGCAGCCAGTACTCTGTTCACGATGGACTCCTTGTCCAGGATGGTGGTGAAGGATGCGGAGAAATACTCATCCAGGTTGATGATGCTCTGCTCTGGTTCTCTTCCGCATCCGACCCAGAGCTGCCATTGGCTGAGTGCTCCTCATCCAGCTCAAAATTTACAAGCAGCTCCTGTCTCTCCTAGTTGCCAGACAGCCCTGGGTGAGGCTCTCCCCCAAGGTATTGGTATTGGAATTGGACACTATGGCCCCTTCCTGCTTCATATCCCCCTCCTCCTCCCAAAGGGGACTCCAGCAGCCTCCCTACTGTTCCACAGCAGCTGCAGCTGCCCAGACACCACCCCTTCTCCAGCTGCTTCTCCAACTCCAGCTCTGCCTCATGCTCCTCCAGTGCCTCTGCAGCCCTGTAGGCAGAGCTCCCCCCATCCTCCTCCACACTGGTGCCATTTGAGGGTGGGAACTGGGGCACAGGCTCCTCCTCAGGGTGCTCCCTGCCATTCAGCATCAAACCCAGCCCACAGACTTGAACCAAGCCCCCATCTTGAGTTCAGTCACCAAGGAGCAGTGAAGCACCTGCTTGCATGACCACCTCCTTTCCATTCTTACATATTTTCTTTACACTCTTCTTGGTCTCTTTAAAGTTAGCCAAACTAAGGTGCTACGGAGACCACTCAGGCAAAATTGAATCAGCAAAGTTTATTCAAGCCTGGGTGCAGGTGGGCCAAGGGCTATAAGACCACTGGCCTCAAGGGACCAGGAGATGTGGGGAGATGTAGGGATGTTTGGATAGGCAAGGGGTATGGCATAGAGAAGTGGGGAATTTCTAGTCTGAATGTGAGGGAATTGGGAGTCTTGGTGACATCCTCATTCTCCTTTGTCCTTAATGGTAGGACCACAGTCCCTACCCTTTGGAAGGACTCAACGATATGCTTACAGTGAGGCTCTGCAGGCCCCAGACACTGTACAGTCATACCACCCCTGCCCGGAGTCTTCCTCCATCAGAATGCAGATGCCACACTCTTAGTCCCTCCCCTCCAACAGCTTGTCCCTCTTCTCTGCCAAGTCCTTCTCCTTCCGCAGCTATCTGTTCCTCCCCATCCAGGCTTCAGTGTCACCTAGCCAGACATCATCCTCTCCCTGTATCTTCGTCTTCCCCAACTTCTAGGGTTCTCTGCACACTGTTCCTTGGCAGCTTCCAGCTGCTCCTGTAGCCTGTCTCGCTGTCATGAGACAACAGTGTTGATGATAGCGGCAGCCACACACTCCTGGGTGACCACCTCTTTCTTGACAGCCCTGACTTCTAAGGGTTTCAGCCCCAACATTGCCAAGAGTTTACTGGTCTCCTCAATGTTGAGTGGCGAGCATCTCTGGAGCTAGCTCTTGAGGTGGCAGCGGCCTTGGCCTCCCAGGGGTCACTGCACTGTCCCTGCCTCACTCACCACGCTGAGGGCCGGCTGCCACTGCTGCAGACTTCCGCTTCCACTCGTCACCCACTCCCGCTCTTCTGCCCCCTTCAGTCATTCACAGCCACCTCTGCTGCTGCCACCCGGCTCCGGTGCCTGCAATTTTGGGCTCCTAGAGACACAGCACATGCTTGGAGAAGCTCCAGCTACTGACCTCCACAGCAGCTCTGGCTGCCTCATTCTCTCCGGGGGATTCTTTTAGGACTCCACTATGGCCTGTCTTCCAGGAGCTGGCAGCCATGAGCCCCGATGACCCTAATGGGAGCCCTTCCAGATCATGTAGCATCCAAGACCCAAGCATTTGCCAGCCTTTTGAGAGGCAGATGTAGGCACTGGGCCCTTGTGGTTGCTAGGAAAGCAACAGGTGACAGAGAAGCATTTCCACAAGTCTGCACCAAGCTGCAGGTCCTGCCTTGCCTCACGTGACATAGGAAGACCTGCAAATGCCAGGAGGCCATATGGCAGTGAATTTTTCTTCTCCAACTGATAAAGACTTCTTTTAAATGAGTCATTTCCTTCAAAAGACATGAAGTACTTAGATTTTTAGTAGAAATGTTCACCCCTCCCCTCCCTCAAATCAAACTCAGTCTCTGATCTCAGGGTACAAACTCTATGCCAGAAAGCAGCAGTTGCTGGAAGACTTTGTGACTGGCTTCACAAACACCTGTGCCTGGGTGCCTAAGGTCACAAGTGACCCCAGGGAAAGAAGCCACCTATCAGGCTATCCAGTCAGAAAGGCTGGGCCTCCTATGTTCTATCCCTATGACAGGAACAGACTTGCCTCCTGGAACTTAGCCTATCAGTGTCTTCATGTACCTGCTGGGGCCTTCCCATCTATCCTGTTCTGTCTGCTCTTTTCCAGCTTATCTCTTGCTCTCCTTTCCCATCTTCCAGGCTGGCTGGCTGGCTGTCTGGCTTCCTTTCTACCTTAGACTTCCTGGTTGAGCTCTATGATTCACAGGTTACCCCCCTGATCTCTCTCTTTCGGTGCCCTGCCATTAAGTCCCCTGGCCAGTGGAATGTCGGGCAGGGAGGAGGAAGCACACCAGGACAGGCATTGCCAGGCCTCTGCTTCGCTGGAGCTGACACCTCTCAGGCTCAAAAACCCAGAATTAATAATTAAAACAAGTTTAAGAGAAGACAATTTATTTGAAGGTGGTGAAAAAGGCAGAAGAGAGATGATAGATTGCTATCCTGGACAAGTAGGGAGTATTTGAAGGTAAAAGAATTCCTATCTAAGGGTCATTTTTATTGAGTTCTTTGTCCATGTCAGACCCTAGAATCTGACTGGCTCCATTGAGGTCCTCCCTTTGAATTTCTTCTGGTCACATGACCTTCCCTGATATTTGGTGAAGGCTAGATTATGGGTGGGAGATTTAGGGAGGAGTGGTTCAATCATTAGTGGGTGTATGTTGGTCACACAATTTAAGAGACCCCACTGAGATTTTCTTTTTTTTTCTTTTTTATTTGTTCTCTGGGTTTAATTTTGCACTATATTTCATGACAATTTATATTTCTTTTGGGTTGTTTGGCTTTTTGGGGTTTGTTGTTGTTGTTGTTGTTGTTGTTTGGTTTGGTTTGGTTTGGTTTGGTTTGGTTTGGTTTGGTTTTTTTTTGTTTTTTGTTTTTGTTTTTGTTTTTTTTTGCGCTTGTCTTACTGGCTGCTATAGTCTAGCTACATTTGTCTTTCTAAGTGGTTGAGCCTAATCTGCCAGGGAGCTGCCCTTACTAAATCAGCCCATTAACTTCTAACAAAGCTCCATGTGGCCACCATTCTATCTTTTTCCTACCTATAGCCCATATGCCTACACTAGCTCCCCACTATTTTTTTTTTCAACGTATGTTAGTACAGGATCTGCAAGGTCTCACTATACAGATTGGACTTGTAGTGATCCTGTTTTCAGCTTCCCAAGCACTGGGATTATAGGCACGCCACCATGACCAGCTTCAGTCATCACCTCAGCATGCCCCAGGAGCAGGCCCAGCACAGCATGCACACCAGGGACTGAACCCGGGTAGCTCCCCATTACTATATCAAGCCAATCACATCTCCTTCCTGAACTGAGCAGAGCCTGAGCTGAGTCAAACTAAGGCCACTTGAGTACTTCTCACCAATCAGATAATGTACAGCATTTACATTCATTGTTTTAACAGTTTTATAAGGGTATAATTACATACAATAAAATTCTATTTCAAAACTGTTCAGTGACTTCTGGAGAATGTATGCAGCATGTAATCACTACCAAAATCCAAGTAGAGAGCATTTGCCTCTCCTTGGAAAGATTTTCTGCCTCTTTTCGCTCTTGACAACCCCTAATCTGCTTTCTATCACCATATCTCTGGGTTTTTCTTATTTTTTTAGAATTTCATAGGAATGGCATCACATAGCACGTGGACTTCTGTGTTCAGCGTCTTACTGAGGATGATGAAGTTTCATCCACATTGCATATGTTAGTGAGGAGTATTTCACTGTGGTTAGAGTTTTGTTTGAGTCACTGTAGATTGGCCTTTGGATTATTTCCAGTTTAAGGCTAAAATGAATAGTTGCTATGAACATTCACATACAAGCCCTTGTGTGGGCATATATTTTCACTTCTTTCAGGTGCTATTCTAGAGATTACTGAGTAGTGTAGTACCTGTATATTTAACTTTATGAGTGGTTGATCTGTTTTCCAACATAGTTGTGCCCATTTTCATTCCCACCAGAAATATATAAGAACCCTAGTGCTGCATTCCCATCAGCACTTGGTAATGGTTAATCTGTTTAATTTTAGCTATTTTTGTGGTTGTATGGGCACAGCATCTCCTGTTTTTTAAGCCCACATAATAACTATTGAGATTAGACATCTGTTTATATATTTCATTTAATATATTTTATTTCATATACCTTTTGTTCCTTCTTTTTTGGGTTTTCTTATGAATGAATTATAATAATTTTCCCAATTTTTTGTCTTTCCCTTTCCTTCTCTCTATCATTTTCCTATTCTGTCTGCCTCTGCCTCAGTTTAACTCTGTTATTCTAAGTGTCTTCTTCTATCTTCCCCTTACCCACTTCTTCTTTGCCTCTTTTCTCCTCAATCATATTTCTCCTTTCTTTTTTTGGTGTGTGTGTGTGGGTGGGTGGGTGGGTGTGGGTGTGCAGAGTCTCACTCATAGTGATCATCCTGTTTCATGCCTCCCAAGTGCTGGGATTACAGGTGCATGCTACCACTCAGGTGCAGGTGGGGCCAGGAATCGAACCCTGGCCCCCGTGTTTCCCTAAACAAGCTTCCACTGAGCTATATCACCGGCCCTTCCTCTTTCTTTTTTAGGACACCTCAGATCTTGATAATGTGACCTCTTTTCCCATTCCCATATTATAAATTACTCCATTACAAGCCCAGAGATTTCCATTCTGGCCTTCACCTGATGGAAAACCCTCTCCCCAGATGAAGGCCCTGAGAAATAAGAATATAGAGCCTGGTGTAATGGAGAGAAGGCTTATCACTTGGCACCTTCTTCCTTCCTAAAGGATTGATGGTGCTTAGGGATACAGAAGCTTTTATTGAAACTTAGCGTTGAAAAGTCAGCAGTGTGAAGTGAGGCTCCTTTTGCTGAATCTGTGCCTGCATAAGCCTCAGATGACTTATTTGCACAACGAGACCTTTTCCTGGGCACATTTCCCAAAGCCAGTGGCATTACCTGGTCTGAAGACACTTGTGTGACAATATTGCACTTCCCAGGGCAGAGAACCCCAGGTGAAAAATTAGGGAGCACTGTCTTTTTTAAAAAAGTGGTTCTCGGAGCTACAACTCACTTACTATACAGTTCACCCTTCCAAAGTGTACAGTTTGGAGGGGTCACTCATACTCATGGGCACTGTATGTATAATTATTACCATAAATTTTTAACATTTTACCATTTCAAAAAGAAATACGGTATGCTTAGCTATTGCTGAACTCTCATTCTCATTCCTTTTGTCCCTTATCCCCTCAACTGCTGAAAACTATGAATATACTTTCCATCTATATAGATTTGTCTATTCTGGATATTTCACATCAATAAAATCATATAATATGTGATCTTTCATATATGGCTTTTTTACCCTACTTTGAGATTGCTATGTAGTTCAGGCCATCCCTGAGCTCACTTTATAGCTCAGGCTGTTCTCGAACTCTCAGCAACCCTCTAGTCTCAGCCTTCCAAGTGCAGAGATTACAGGCATGCACCGCCATGCCTGGCTCACTAAGTATAGTGTTTTCCAGGTTTATCTATGTTCTCCTATGTATCACTGTGTCACTTTTATGGCTAAACAATACTCTGTTAAATAAGGATATGCCATTGTCTTTATCAAAATTTGAGTTATTTCTACCTTTTGGTTAAGTATTATGATTAATGCTTCAGTAAATACTAGTATACAAGTTTTTGTGTGGTTGTATGTTTTTAATCTCTCTTGGGCATATAGTAGGTATTTCCCCTAGGTATATCTACTAGGAGATATACCTAGGTCATCTGGTAATCTTATATTTAATCATTTGAAGAACTACCCAGTTGGTTTCCAAAGGATTTAACCACTTTACAATTCTAATATCAACATATGAGGGTCTCAACTATGCTCTCTTTTTTCAAATATCCATTATTATCTAAAGGGAATGGGTTTGTTTTGTTTTTGATTTTTTAAGACAGGGTCTCATTATGTAGTTCAGGATGGCCTTGAACTCACTATATAGCCCAGACCGTCCTTGAACTTGTGGCAGTCCTCCTGCCTCAGCATCCCAAGTGCTAGGATTACTGGTTGTGTGCCACTATACCCAATAGGAATGGTATTTTGGGGTTTTTTTGTTTTGGATTTTCGTTTTTGTTTTTGCTTTTGTATTTTAAGGAAGAGACTGCAGTGTGTTCAGAGACTCACTACTAGATATTAGACTCATAGAGCTCCACCTGTTTACAGCCTCCCAAGAGCTGGGATTACAGGTGTACACTGCTACACCCAGTCTTAATTGCCATCTCAGTGCACCCCAGGAGTGGGGCCAGCACAGCAGAGGTGGGGAGTCAAACCCCCTGGCCCCTGTGCCTGCTTGCAGATGCTTTAATCTGCTGCACTATTAGGCCAACCCATCAGGAATTTTTTTTAATGCTGAAATTAGATTCAAAAGTTCACACATATATACACAAAAACAAATACATTTATATTATCAGTACAAATGCACATCCAAACTATGTATGGTACTTATCTGCACACTCTAGGATATATATGTGTGTGTGTGTGTATATATATATACATATATATATATATATATATATATAATGTACTTATAGAATAGTACAGATATGTGTATAGACATTTGTTTTATAGTGTAGATACTTTTAATTTGGTGACCTTTCCTCCCCTTTGTCTCAGTTTCTCATCCAAAAATGAAGATTAATAAGGTATTTTTACTAAGAATTAATTTCACTAACACTAAGCACTTAAAACTGCCTGGCAAGCCGGGCGTGGTGGCTCACGCCTGTAATCCCAGCACTCGGGAGGCTGAGGCAGGAGGATTGATGCGAGTTCGAGACCAGCCTGGGCTACAAAAGTGAGTGCAGGACCAGCCTCAACTGCATAGCGAGACCCTGTCTCAAAAAGACAAAAAAAAAAAAAAAACTGCCTGGCAAATGCCAAGTTCTAAATCTGTTTTAGCTAAAAGCAGGTTTTCACAGAGGGAGGAGCACACTGAAAGATGGGGTAGGGGGTAGAGTGAAGAGCCTGGCAGCACCCCCCGGCTGTGAGATGGACAATTCTCTGTCCATCCCTGTGCCTTAGCAGTCTTCCCTGATCACTCCAGCAAGCTCTAAGCTCATCTATTAACCCCCACCCTACCCAAGGCCCCAAATGATAGAGCAGGTGGAAGGTGGTTGGGGCTGGGCTGGCTCAGGCTTGTCTGTGCAGGCCTAGCTGGTGGCACTCACTGGCTCTGCTTGGCTGTCTTCTGTCCATATAGGTCAGCATTTACCATCCTGCACCTGCCTCTTCAGGACATTCCGTGGCCATGGTCAGTCTGCCCAGCTCCCAGAAACACCTGTCAGCTAACATGTGAGTAAAAATCTCAGCCCTGCACCCAAGGCCCTAGCACAAATGGGTCATCTTGGCCAGCTTTTGGCCACCAAACATCCTCAGCTACAAACCAAATCATCACCTCCTGAAAGAAAACCCCTATACTTCCCTTCATACTACCATAGGAAGTAATGGTAAAAAATGAAAGTTAGAAAATCACAATATTGCCGGGTGTGGTGGCTCACACCTATACTCCCAGCACTCGGGAGGCTGAGGCAGGAGGATCGGTGCGAGTTCGAGACCAGCCTGGGCTACAAAAGTGAGCTCAAGGCCAGCCTGAACTGCATAGCAAGACCCTATCTTAAAAAGACCAAAAAAAAAAAAAAAAATCACAATATCCTCGCTTATTATTGTACAAAAGCAGAGACTGTAAGAGTATGTATCACAACATCACCAGATTGGATGTTGAACAATTTCTATTGTCTTTTTTAAGATTCAAAATGTTGGCTCATAAATAGATATTGATTTCATAATCAGTGTGGAAGAAAAAAATGTAGATTAAGAACACACTCCTAACTTTGATAAAAACATCCCAGTGTCTCAGGAACTTTAGAATCTAGAAGGATTCACTGGTGTCTATCTGGAAAGATAATCCAGTGACCCCTGAATTTAACAAGACAAACTGGGTTACTTCTCTATTCTTTTCAGCCTGACGGCTATTCACATTCATGCAACTTCAAGTCTCACTGTTACTTGTTGTCTTGGCTCCCCCGACTCACACCTGGTTGTCATCTGTGTGATTTTTATAAGTCTTTAGAATATAGAGTCTAACTGCAGGACATTTTTATCATGTTTGTTATAAGCTCACTTCCCGCCAACCCACCTTAGAACTGATATTCTATTGTGTGCCAAAAACCAAAAATCAATCCTTGCTTCCCACTTCCCAGTGCACATGCCTCTATTTCAGCTAGCTCCTTACCCCCTCCTAAAAGCCAAACCTGGCCCCACTCTCACTTGTGGGAATGGCTCAGAGAGACATCCCTGCTGACCTCTCATTTCCCTGAGCCCTGTTAACAGTCTTCTTGGGGAACACACCACAGTAGTGAAAAGGGGTACTAAGAGGACCCCTCCTTGTAGGTTGGAGATCCATC
The DNA here is from genome assembly GCA_004027025.1 of Myocastor coypus. NCBI lineage: Eukaryota > Metazoa > Chordata > Mammalia > Rodentia > Myocastoridae > Myocastor > Myocastor coypus. Next base: position 33,026 of record PVJA010000846.1, on the reverse strand, counting down.
TCTGTCACTAATTCTTCGTCAACAAGATTTTCTCCATATGAGGCCAGTTTTCCCATTGTTGAAGCGCTAATATTGGCCTAAGTTAGTGATTAGCCCCTGTGTAGTGCTGCGCGGAGGGAGCTAGAGGTGGAGAAGGCAGGGACCTGCCCACCTCCGCTGCTGTTTGAACCACAGTATTCCACTTTGATCTGTCTTCATGTTGGCGTTTCAGATTTTTAAAGGCTTTTCTTGCTGGGCACTGGGTTGAGGGCTCTGGGATACATTTCTATCCATGCCCCTGGCAGTCTGCTGTCCACTAGACATGTTTACCGTCTTCTCTCCTGATTACCTATGTCTCCCAGGTTTGTAGCCTTGCACTCCTACTCAGCCCATGGACCCCACGAGCTGGACTTGCAGAAAGGTGAAGGCGTCAGGGTCCTGGGGAAGTACCAGGATGGTTGGCTACGGGGTGTCTCCTTGGTCACTGGGCGAGTCGGCATCTTCCCAAACAACTACGTCATCCCCATTTTCAGGTGCGTCCCCTCCGGTCACAGCCTTTAGTAAGTATATTGGGTCATTCTAGACTACAGTCCAATCAATCAAAGTCATGAAGACTACAGCTTTGCCCTATTATTCTAATTCTTTTAAAAATATACAACCAAGCCAGGCGTGGTGGTGCACGCCTATTATCCCAGCACTTGGGAGGCAGATACTGGAGGATCAGTGCAAGTTCAAGACCAGCCTGAGCTACAAAAGTGAGCTCAAGGCCAATCTGAACTGAATAGTGAGACCCTGTCTCAAAAAAAAAAAAAAAAAAAAAAAAAAAAAAAAAAAAAAAAAAAAAAAAAAAAAAAAAAAAAAAAAAAAAAAAAAAAAAAAAAAAAAAAAAAAAAAAAAAAAAAAAAAAAAAAAAAAAATATATATATATATATATATATATATATATATATATATCCAAAACAATTATACTTTTATAGCTCTGCATACTTTACAAGTGATTCTGACTTTTCAACTCATTGATTATGCCTAATAATCTTATAGATATTACTTTATAGATGAGGAAACTGATGTGCAGGATTAGACAACTTGGTTAAGAACTAGACTTCAGGTTTTCTTCTGTACAAATCCCAGAAGTTCCATGTTCACATCCTGTGCCTCAATGCTCCATCTAGTGGAATAACTGGAAAGGAATCAGATGACCTCCCCAGAGCCCCTAGGACCATTCTCAGGATGCTACAGTATTAGGCACAATTTCCGTGACCTCAAGTCCCTAAATGTTATCCATACCCCCAGAACAATTGCTAGTTAGCCTTCAGGTCCTTTGCCCTACCTACTTTCCCCATCGTTTTTCATTCTGCAACACACCTGTTAACTTCATTGACACTCAGTGCATCCTACCATCTCACACCATGACCACAGATACACACAGACCCCTAAGGCTCCTCCTACCTCTACCTCCCTCAACCTGAGCAAAGCCATCACTGTACACCAAACACTGTCTTTATGACATACCATGGGGTTACAACACCAGGGAGAATGACAGGCCCATTGTACCCTGTAGGAGACAGGCTAACTGTCAATGTGGACATTAGTGGACCTTTACTGAAACCAGACCCTGCCTGGAGGAGGGCCACAAAAATGGTGAGGAAACAACAAACTGTGTCACTGGATGAACTGATAAAGAAACTAGGCTTATCTCACCTGTAAAAGACAAAGCACAAAGGGCTCCTAAGAGACTATGTAAACCTGGAGATAGATTTGTTTCAGAAGAAGATAAAGGAATAGGCAGGGAGATACAAGTTAGGTTGTACTTCAGTAAAAGCTCCATTTTCAAACTCATGGAATTTTCCAACTCAGGTGGATAGTGAGGCAGAGAACCTCCTCCTAGGAAGAGTGCATACAAAGTCTAGGTTCCCATAAATTTAGGGTTATAGAAAAAAGATTCCTTCACATGGCAGAAAGTTGAAGTAGAAGATGATAGTTACAGAAGGTTCTCAGATTTATTTTAAGTTGAGCAGTATCCAAAAGCAAACTAAGAGTATTTATACCTGATATTTTATTGCATTCCTTCAACAAGTCTCACATGTGGTCAGGTGTAATGTTTTTTTCACGTTGGAGAAATGCTAGTGAATAAAATTTGCAAAATTCCTACTCACAGGAGCTTAGTGTCTGCTGTGAGAGACAATAAACAAGATCTATAAGATCTTAATAAGGGCTGAAAAGGACAGTCAAGAAAGGGAGGTAGAATTTATGTGTCAGAGGGTTTTACAATTTCAGAGATGTTGGCCAGGGATGGGCTTACTGAAAGAAGGAGGAATGAAGGAAATGAGAGGACCCAGATGGGTCTCTGGGGGAAGCACTTTCTAAGCTAAAGGAGCAGCAAGTCAAAGGCCCTGAGATCAGAGTGCATCTGACATGAGAGCCAACAGAACTAGAGCAAGTAAGGAGGCGTGGGCAGATTGGTGGGAGGTGTGGTTAGCATGGCAAGGGGGCAGCTCATCCAGAATCTCCTAGGGTATAATCACAGATTTGATTTTAACATCACTGCAGCATTTTGAACACAACAATGACATGATGTAAATAATGTTTAATGGGAATCTCTGTAGGTGCTGTTGAAAATATACCGTAGGGAGGAAGGGATGGGAACAGGAAGATAGTGCAGAGTATACTGTAATGATCCTTGGGGAGAGGTGCTGTTGAGTTGAACAAGGGTGGTGTTATAACACTGCAGACTTAGAAGTGTTTAGATATTGGAAATATTCTGAAGTTAGAGACAATGAGAGTCTCTAATGGTTAAAACATCATGTTGTTAAGGAACAGAGGACTCAAAGTGAATTTGAGTTTTTGCCCTGATTAAGTGTAACATGAGGGCCAGCAAGATGACTCAGCCGTCTAAAGCACCTGCCTCGGCAAGCTTAGGCAACTTCAAGGACCTCGGTTCGATCCCTGGCACCACATGCTGCGCCAGCCTCACTCCCCAGGGCAGGCTGAGCTGGCCATTAAATAAATAAATTAATGAATGAATGAATGAATGAATGAATGAATGATGTAACATGAAGTCGCCTTTTAGTGACATAATGCTAATGAAAGCCACAAGAGAAGCAGATTGTGAGGTATGGAGGAAGCAAATGCCTAATTCTGATAGATTGAGTTTGAGATGCCTATATTTAATCTAAATAAAGATATTGAAGCCAGGCATGGTGGTGCATGCTTGTAATCCCAGCACTTGGGAGGCTGAGGCAGGAGGAGCAGTATAAGTTCGAGATCAGCCTGGGCTACAAAACTGAGCTCAGTGCCAGCCTGAACTGCATAGCAAGACCCTGTCTCAAAAAAAGAAAAAAAAAAAAAAAAAGATATTGGTAAGCAGTTGAATGCACCTGTCTAGCATTTAAGAGAGAGCTCTAAGCCTGAGATTGAATTTCATCCCTAAGACACCATCATGTAGGATCCGTTTTATCAAGAGAGTGACAGGGAACAAATGCCTATAAAGTCTTCCAAGTGAGAGACCAAGTTAGAGGATTAATGGTGACTGTAACATGATGGGGTGGTGGATGGTAGCATCTGATAATGTAAGTCAAAGTACTAAGGAGCACAGGGAATGATTCAGAAGTGAAAGTGAGAACCAAGGACTTGCCTACTCTAACACAGGAGTATGGGGTCCGACAGGAACTGCCTAGGATCCATGCCTACTACTGGGGTATTTGCTTATACAGTGGACTTTAGCTCCAGATCTTGCTTATGCCATCAAAGAGCCACTAGAATAAGAGTGATCATATATTTTATCATCTAAACTATCACATTTATAAGCAGATGTAAGTTGAATCCTTCCTAGGAAATCAGGATGTGTGATCGTCCCCACTAGAAAACATGTATACCTCTATCTCAGCATGTATCGGGGCTCTAACTTCCGCTTCTCTCCTAACCTTTTCTCCTGGGTAGATGTATTGTGCTTGTAGACAAGTCATAGGCGTCTCTATTTGTCCACCCTGAGATGGCTGCATGTGAGACAGAAATCAGAACATCTGCACATCTTGAGTGGCTGCTAGTGTTTGGGCATGATTTTCCTTGTGATGAAAGTGCATTCGCAAGATGAACAAGTGCTTGGCAGGAATATGTTCCTGGTGGTTATTAGGTGACACAAAGAAACAATACTTTCTCAGCATTTGTATGTTTTCCTTGATGGTCTTTCTGATACAAAAAAATTCCCATCCTAACCAACCTTGGATATGAATGATACATACCTATTTATCTATCTCGGTTCAACTAAGCCTTCACCATCGGTTCTTAACCATTCTTTCCACTGTGGGAAGTTTCATTCTCTCCACTTCTCAGGGATGGAAAATGCCATCCCTTGTCAGCAGAGCTCCCACTACTATTATGAAGTTATGTGTGAGAACTTAGCGGGTTGGGCTACCTACCCAAGGCTCCTTTCTGCTCTGTGATTCTGTGTGGGGTTTTGTCTACTTTGTCTTTGTTTTTGTTTACAGTGCTGGTTCTGCACTGCTTCCCAGTCCCCTTGGTGTGCACTACAAACTTATGAAATAGGATCAGATATTTGGGGTGGCTCCCAAGCATTTGACTCTCTACTCTTACTATCATGCCTGAATGAACTGAGCCAACCTGAGTTCAGAGATTAACTACAACCAGAATTGGCCAAAATGCCAGGGTTTAAACTTAGGATTCAGCAAGTGATGCTTTTAATTAAGGAAACTTAAAAAGTCTCACAAGGTGGTGGTGGTGTGTTCTCCAGAACTCTTAAGTATGGACACCAATCTGGCTACTTCCTCCTGACAACTAAATCTCTGCTGTCCAATCCTAGAAATATCCATGGGCTCAGGTTTACCAAACAGTTGTCACATTTTTTTTTCAGTCCAGTATCTAGACCCTTCCTTAATAGCACCAACATCTTCTGAGTCTCCTCTTCTACATAGTCCTGGGGAAAGGCAAATCTTTTCTCCCTTTTCAAAGGCAAAAGGAACCAAATCCTCTTTCCCTTTCCCCTAAACCCATCACGTAGCTAAGCTGAGCCAATCTTATATTCCCTCTTACAACTTTGAGACTTGCAATGGGAAAGAAGGCAGGCAAATCCTCCTTGGATCTATTTCCAAGTTCTTTCCTCCCCTTCCTGGCCTTCTAACAAATTACAAATTCCCTTCTGCCCAATTAGCCAAGATATTTCTCTTTCTTGCAAACTTCACAGGCACATAGGTGTGTGCTTGGTACCCTATGGGTAGAGAAAAATGATGGAAAGACTCCTTGCTTGTGGCAATGTACACAGTCTATCTAAAGATGGCCATCATCTGACCTTTCTCCTTCCCAGGAGGATGCTGCCAGTGGTGGACCCAACAGAGCTGCTGTTTGTAATGCCCCTTTTGAATTTTGGGTAAGGTCCTGTAAGACTTAGAAAAAGACAAAGACCTGCTTAGTGGTGCAAATCAGAAACAACATCCGCTCCTCCCACTTACATCCAGACTGTCTTACAGTCTTCTCTGGAAAATAAGGGTCATAATGTCTTCATAGGGATTAATTAATACATGTTAGCAAGTACTTTGATGTTGGTAGAAAGTGTTAGGTAAGTGCTAAGCTTTTTGCCAAAAAACATAGAGGGACTAAGTGTTGGATAGCAGAAGGGATTTAGGAGTTCCTGGAATCTGGCCCAGTACTCACCTCAGAAAAATAAAGACATACCTCAGTCCTTAAACAGCCATTCAAAGACAGGGCTGGTAGAATAAGACTAGCTTGGGCCTAATTAGCAGTATTCTGTCCTTGCTGCTGCTAGGGCTGGAAACAGTTTTAGAACCTGTCTTTCCTCTTACTAATCCATTTTGTAGCTTACTGCTCCCAGAGGCCTCTGCTCAAGAGACAGGCAGAGCATTGCAGTCTGCCATGGAAGCCAGTATTTGGGATTCCTCTTCCCCATACAGGCCTCATCTCCAGAATATAGACTGGTGGAAAGCCCTGGCCTCCTCAGTGATCTCAGCCACCACAGGAAGCAGAGGCAGACAGAAGCCTCTTTCTGCAAAAGAGTTCTTGAAAGCACTGGCTACATATTTCCTGGGAAGCACTGGCCATGATTAAGGCCACCTTCACGGTCTTCATACAGGAATCGTTTAGTAATTTTTTTAATTCATCTTTTTTTTTTTTTACTTCATTTATTTATGTTATGGCCGGCTCAGCCTGCCCTAGGTGTGGGGCTGGCGCAGCATGTGGTGCTGGGGAAGGAATCTCGGTCCCTGCAGTTGCCTAAGCTCGCCTAAGCAGGCGCTTTGGACCACTAATCTATCTCACCCGCCCAGGAGTGGTTTATTATTAAATGACATTGTCTTTCTTATAATAAAAAAGGAGAAAAAAAGAGGAAACAGGAGACAAGAGAGAAAAACCTGCAGACATTGACAGGAAGGAGCTCACGAGGGCCTCACTGTGCTAGCGTCTTGGTTGACTTTATCATTCCTAGGGAGTTAGCGGAGTACCAGGCTGGTTGGTAGGAGAAGTGATACTGGGGTTGAGTTGGTAAAAGGGAAAGAAAATGTATAGTGTCAGCCATTCTCCTGGAAGTTCAAGGAGTTACAGGCTGGAAACAATGAACAAGAGAATGTTGTTTTATAAACCTTTAGTAATGTTCTTAAAAATCGCAGCCTTTGCATGAATTAAAACCTTAGGACGTCATGTGCAAGGGCTGTAAGCTGCTTTAACTCACTGATTTCAGTCAGGATAAAGGGGTTTCCCTGCTACCAAATAATGCTCTAACCAGCCAGGAGGGTGGTGTAGCTAACTCAGTGGTAAGGGAAAAGGAACTGGATTCATATCCCTAATCTAGCAGTTGCTTGAGTGTGTAAGTGTAAATCTCTGTATTTTTTCATGTATAAAATAGTAGTGCTAATAGTACTACCTCATACAGCAAGGACTCAAAATTTATAAGAAGCCGCAACAAGTGACATCGTAATAGCCATTCATCAGACATTAATCAACAACATATGCCATACACAGAAGAAAGAAAATAGCAATGTAAAATCTGCCTTCCATAGCTTAAAGTCTAGTGGGACAGCCATTGAATGAATAAGAGATTGCCATTGTAAAATGAAATGAATCAGTGCAAGATCTTAGGCTCTGAATTCAAGGGCTGAAGGGATGTGCAGTGAGGAGTGAACATAACTACAGAGAAGATGAAATTCAAATCATCCAGTACCCCCAGGGCCCCCCTATGAACCCCTCTCCCTACCCTCAGAACTCTCATAGAGCACCAACAGTGCCTCCCACTCTGAGGGCAGGCCTGTGGTTACAGAAAGGGTACATGACCAGAAGAGGCTGAGGAGCAACCACATTTTGGTACATGATGAAGAGCTGTTTGCTTTTATTCATTTATTTATTTTTGTGGGACTGGGGTTTGAACTCCCAACCTTGCACTTGCCAGGCAGGCACTTGTGCCACAGAGCTATCTCCCCAGCCCCCCTGACTGTTTGCTTTTAATAGAACTCTTGACTGAATGTTTTCCTTTTCTATTTCTTGTTTCTCTCTTAAAAAAAAAAAAAAAATGTTCAACAACCAGAAAGGCTTCTAGTTTTCCAGATTCCCAGAGCCCTGGTCTCTACACTACATGGACATTATCCACCTCTTCTGTATCATCCCAAGGCAGCGTTTCAGAAGGTGTTCCCCGGCAAAGCCGAACTTTAAAATCTGTCTTTGTGCCCACGGCCATAGTCAACCCTGTGAAGAGCACAGCAGGCTCAGGAACTCTACCACAAGGGTCCTTCCGGAAAGGGCGGAGCAGCATGAGAAAGAGTAAGTGGTGGCAGAGAGGTATGTGCTTAGAGCTAAGTAATGGGGCCCAACCCTGGGGGACACAGGATGCTTTGGACAAAAGCAGAGTTTTGGCTTTAGGATAGTCCTCTGCGAAGGGTGCACTGTAAACCCCAAAGAATTGTGGTATTGGAGCTGCACTTACTGAGGGCCATTGCACTGGGTTGCTTCTGGCTGTGGGGTGAATGACCAGCACAAGAGCAACTGTGCATGCCAACAGGTAATGAGGACACAGCCAAGGTAGATGCTGGTCTTATGAAGACAGACTGAGCAAGGCCTTTGCTGGGCCAGGGCTTCTCAAAGTCCCTAGGAAGTGAGTGGGCAAGAGCTGGAGGCAGGAAAGGAGAATCAAGGAGGCAGTACTCAAGAGCTCCTGCTTCCCACTGATTTTTATGTAATGTATGCATAGGGGTTTTTTAAGGTTATAGCATTAAAAATGTACAAAAACTTGCGGCCATCATAATCTTAGCCTTCAGAAGTTTTCAGTAGACAGTACAATAGATAAATGATAGATAGATAGATAGATAGATAGATAGATAGATAGATAGATTATGGATAGATAGATAGACAGACAGACCTGTTAATTATGCTCACCACACTATTCTACACCTTGCTTTTGTTTTTCCCCACAGAATATCTACATTGCATCTACCTATCATTTTAGGAACTGTTTTTGTCTCCTAACATATTGATAATTTCTACATAAAATTTTATTTTGAAGGATTCTAAAAAATGTTTGAACCTGTTCTATAAAACTTCAAGTTTTCTTCTTCTGTAACCAGCCAAGTATAGTAAATAAGATTTATTCTGTTCTCCCTGCATTTACCAGGGCTCTGTAATCTTAATCAATGATTAAACATGAAAATGATGACCAACTAATTAGAGCAGAAGGGTAACATGCAGGAAATACTCCATACATGAAAATTCCCTGAGAAAAGTATCTTCACAGTACATGGTCCCAGCGTTTCCATCTGACACCTGTTCAAGCCAGTCTCACTGCACAGCTATGGCCACCTCAGCTCACTTAATGGAGCCTCCTGCCCCTCAACACATACACACACACAAAACAAGTATAGTGGGTGCCTCGGTTCAGGAACTCTATTCTTCACACAGTTCTGACCTCCAGCTGAGTTGGATGAGAACAGAATCACATTCATGGTTAGTTTTGATGTAGACTTTATGGAGAAATCTGATTCTCAGTCAGTTCAGTTCGTGACCAGAGTCAGGGCAAGTATGGAGTTTGTGAACCAAGGTAGATCTATGGGCAACCGCCCTCAGCCACTTACTAACCTCTTCTCATTTGCAAAATGGAAAGAAAAATAATGCTCACCTTACAGCCCATTTTCAGTGATCACACTTTTCTTTTATAAATTCTTTTTCTACCTCCACATACATCTTGATTGACTTAGAGCTTTGACAGCTTGGATTATATGCGCATATAATAAGAAAGCATTGAATCCTTAAAAATAAGAAACCAATGAGATAGGTAGCATGAGCCAACTTTTCATTCTTTTATGGAAGCCCCACAATGTGTCACCCCTCTGTTGCTTTGACTTCCTAGGTCCTGGAGGCTTTCTCTTTCTTCCGTTGCTTGAGGTGAGACTGGCCAAGCTATCAGTCTCCTCAAAGCAAAGAGAAACGACAGGAGACTTGACTCTGTGCACCTCACAGGGCTGTCTGTGGAAACAGAAATGTTTAAATTGAAAGGTCAAGCTTGTGTAAACGGTGATGGACTTGCTTGGCGCAGCTGAGAATACCCACTGTGGTTCTTGAATGTCCCATTTTCATGTTCCCATCCTGCTTGACAAAGAGTCACCATGCATATTATGGCCTTGGAGCTGGCCTTCAGTGCTAGACATAACTGACTCTGGGCCAAACACGTGTCTGTGGGGTATCAGAAGTCATCGTGGTCTCTGGCTGGGCCATAACTTAATAATCTGTGAGTAGTGAGCAATTCCTGAGGAATGGCCGTGATGTTTCCTGGGGGTGTGTCCCCTATTTCCTCCCAGAATGTAGTGAGCCACTAATTCCCAGGTCATCCCTAGGTTAGGGTGGGATCTCCTATCTTTTGAGAATTTCAGGAGATCTATTGTTTCCTTTCACTTAAGGAGGACTAGCTCCATTTAAAAAAAAAAAAAAAATGCATTCAAGAAAGAGAAAACGGGGGCCGGGGCGATAGCTCTGTGGCACCATTGCCTGCCTGGCAAGTGCAAGGTTGTGAGTTTGAACCTCAGTCCCACCGAAAAGCAAAACAAAACAAAAACAACATAAATAAATAAAAAAATTTTTTTAAAAAAAGGAAGAGAAAAAACAGACTTTTGGACTCTGTATTGTTAAAGTACAGTGCCCATTACCCAAAAATAAAGGCTAGCTAATAAACAGGGCATCTGTCATGTTCCAAGCACTAATACTTTGGACACATGACAAGCTGTAACCCTCACCTGGCCCCCAATATCCTGTTACTGTCTCCTGCTTACACATGAGAGAACAGAGGTGCAGGACAGTGCTATGACTTCTTTGTCTTGGACTCCCTGGGGCAGAGTCTGGGACAGTCTGTCATGAAATTCTGCGGAGCTCATTACACACAGCTCTACCTCTGGAATAATGTTTTCAAATTCACCTATTTGGTGTCCTGCCTGCCTAGCACCCATGCATTCACTGCCATTCACCCTCCCCCCGCAGGCACCCCTCCAAATAGAGCACCCCTGTCTCACACCTACAGCCCTGGTAGAACTTTCTTCAGCAAGTAGCATGTTAGGCACCTCTCTGCTCCTCCCTTTTCCTCTTTTCCTCCCTCCATCTTTCTCACTTGCCTGCCTCTCGTGTTGCTTAATTTCTATTGTCTGACTCTTATTTCCTCTGTGCTCTACCTGCCTTTACATCTGCTTCTCACTGTGAAGATAGCTTTGTGTCTCTCTTGTTTACTCTCTGTCTTAAAGGCCAAGGAGAAGGGAGTAGGGATATGGGGAGGGGATGTGTAAGACAGTGAGTCAGAAACAGAGGGAAGCCAACTATAAGCCATACACCTCTGACACAGCTGCACACCATTTAGTGAGACAGTTATTTGCTACCTGCATCAGCAAACAGCACTAAAAAAAAAAAAAGAATAAGATCAACTTAGACTCTGGGAGCATGCGAGCACAGTCAAATTAAGGAAGTACTTAACTATCTCAGGTTATCAGGACACACTGGTTACCCAGCCCCAACCCTGCCTCCATCCTCCACCCCCATTGCTGATGTCTCTGTTATAATCCCCCAGATGGATCCCTGCAGAGACCAGCCCAGTCTGGGATCCCCACCGTCGTGATGGGCTCCCTCAGACACAGCCCAATGATGGGGGCCGGGCCTCAGCACTTCCAGTTCTACCAGCAGCAGGGGGTGCCCTCCTCCCCATCTGTGGAGATGGGGCCCAAGCCTGCTTCCACTGGGGAGCCTGTCCTCACTTGCATTGGTAGAGGCAGTGAATCCAGGATCCACTCTGCAGCCAGTTCCATCATCATGGAAGGCAAGGAAATACCCAGCAAGAGCGAACCTCCACCAAAACCACCTGCATCTGCCCCGGCATCAATCCTGGTGAAACCAGAAAACTCAAGGAATGGGACTGAAAAGGTAGGAGTGGAAGGCCCTGGAAAGCTGGACTCCTTAGTGCCCCCACATTTTTACACTGCCCCAGCTCCTGAGATCTTAGGGTCAGGTGGACAAGGACTCAGAGGTATGGCCACAGAAGAATCCTCATACTATTCCAACTTCCCCTCCTGATACGTGCTGCTGACTCCCCCTTGTGCCTTTCTGATACTTTATCCATTCATCATTTAGGGCCTAGAGGCTTGGAATAAACATGATACTGGTATCAGACAAATCTTGATTTGAATTCCAGCCCTATAACTCGCTGGCTGGATGGCTTTGGCTAAGATGTTTTATCCTTCTGAACTTTCCTTTAGCTAATCCAAAAAAGGGAGGTAAGAATAATAGTAGTCACATGGTTTGGAGAGATTAAATGATGCAATGCATGTAAAGTGCTCACATGGGGCATGATACATAATTAAGTATTCGTTATGTCAAAGAGCAACTGACACACAGGAGACACCAAGTACTATCAAGATCACACTGAACAACGCAGCTAATTTATCATGACCTCTGTGAAGGAGGTCAGGCTCATTAACTCCTTAACTAGACTTTTATACATTAGGAGATAGGGATTTTGAAATACCCTTGAGGCAAGAAGGATCTGGAAAGGAAGAGGTGACATTAAGAAAATTAGATGATGCTCATTGTTATCTTTGAGTTTCTTGAACACCACTGTCACGTGATGTCACCACCACCATCACCACCACTGGGCTACTATCACCCATTCTCCCCATGACAGGAAGAAGCTGTAGCTTCCTCCTACTTGTTAAGCATTTCCTGAGTACTAACAACCTGCAGGCACTGTGCCCAGTGCTTCACTTGCCCTACCTCTATTAATCCTGATGACAACCCTCTGCAGTAGGTGCCATTTTCATCTTCATTTTGACATGAGAGTGTAGAGCCCTAGGGAGCACAGGGGCAGGGCTCAGAGCCACACAGCCGGTACACAGAGTGGCCAGAGTGGAACTCACACCTAACAAAAAACTCAGCTCTTAACATGAAGCTATAAGTTCACAGGAAAAGGCATTTGGAAAAAAAAAGTTGTGAGTGATATAAGTGTTAGGACTTCTCATTCTGACTCAGAGCATTCAGTAATGTAGTTTTCTGGACAGAGCTGCCCAATAACCCAGGTTGTTAGATGTAGTCCTCAAACTGTTTAGTATGCTTCCAGTCACCCACTAAACATTGTGAGAATCAAAACATATCAAGAAAATTCTGGTTATCAAAAATTGAGAATACAAGGAATGAATTTCAAGGAAAAAGGAAATCATTCCCAGTATCTACGGAATACTTGATTAAGCCCTAAGATAGGGATTGGCTCTGCCCCCAGGCCCTTCCCTGCCTACTCCCTCTGCAGCTGAATGTAGGTTCTTCTCTGCACTCAGCATCTGATGCCTCCCCCATCAGGCACTTGGTAAGGTTTGCTGTTTGTCTTTGTTCACTTTTGGATTCACAGCTCCTACCAGAGTGCATTGCGCATAGCACACACTCTTAGTAGTCGCAAGTATTTCCTGAATAAGCAACACAATAATAGGCCTTTTGAGTGGGGACAGTCGTAGAAAAACAGTTCTGGAGTTAATAGTCCATGTCTCACCTATGTTCCTTTGCTCTTTTCTCTTGCAGCAAGTAAAAACCGTGAGATTCCAGAACTATAGCCCTCCTCCCACCAAACACTACACATCCCATCCCACCTCTGAAAAGCCTGAACAGCCAGCCACCCTCAAGGGGGCCCAGCCTGACCCCATGGTCCCAGAGATGACCACCCTATTTGCCCACCGAAGCGGTTGCCACTCTGGACAGCCAACAGATGGAAGAAAGTCAGTCTTTGGCAAGGCCACAACGCCAGTGCTGAGTGCCTCAGCCACGCAGGCCATGTTTCCCAGCAAATGAATCTACAGGTGGGGCTTTTCCTAGAACCCAAAGAGGTGAATGACATTTACATACAATATACGTCCACTGAGAGCATCCTGCCATTCTTTGGGGACTCAGTCTGTTTGTTTTACCTCCAGGAAAGAAAGTGGAAGCAGGAATTCCTGCCCTGGGTGTGGTGGCCTTCTGAACACAACAGATTAATGCAGCAAGGCCTTCTGAACACAACAAAGCAATGCATCAATTAGACCAAGGATAAGGGGAATGGTGTGCCAACTTTGTCTTTCAGTATAGTGTGACTTCTTATTTTGTATGTTCCTTGTAGAATTCTTGCGGTGCCCTAAAAGGGGCTTCGACCACAAGTGTGGCAGAGGTGAGATTGTTGGGCTTGCGCCTGTGACCTTATCATCATTTTCCTCTTGTGCTTCTGCCACACTCTGAGGCCGGCACACTGGTCACTTAGTCATACCTCCACAGAATCATAGTCCTGGTCTGAGATGGATGGTTTGAATATTTTAAGTTTACTAAAACTTCCCAAGTTTGTACCAAAGCAAGAAAGATGACTAGAAATATCCAGTTATCATACTTTTAATCCTCTCAATCTGTTTTCCCAATTTGTAATCCTACATAATAGATTAGCAGGCAGCACAGAGCTTCAGAGACATATGTGTTACTGACAATTCATCCTTCCCCCAAAACATGGTGTGTTTAAAAACAGCCTTCAGTAGGGGCTCAGTTCAGAGGTACATCCTTGTTTACACAGCAACATGACTTCTGCTCTAGGGAAGACCAGTGGTCTCCCCCGAGAAGGCACCAATGTCAGTGAGAGTGTGGGAGCCCAAGGCTGGAAGGGAGCCCTTCTTCAGGAACGCTGCTATCAAAGGGACTGAACAGAGCAGGTCAGAGAGAAAATGGGGAGAGAAGAGGAAGAAAAAGAGCGGGAGGCAAAAGACCATGAGAGAAAGAAGGGGGAAACGACAGGAGCTCAGCAGAAAGATGAACACATCAGGGCAACGAGAAGGCTCACCGGTGGGAGGCATCTTTGTTATTCCCAGCAAGCAGAGTAAGAAAGGAGGGGCAAAGCTAGTGGCAGCACAGAGGGCTGAGGTGGACAGGACCAGCCAGGTGGAGCTCGTGAGCAGGCATGGGGAGGAACAGTGAGGAGCCAAGGCCATGCTGTAAGATGATCCGTTTGTTCTCATTAAACTTAATTACTGTGGCTTAACATTCATTGTGTGCCCATCAGTGTGGATACTTTGATGCATAAATGTCCTTTGCTGCTAACACTGGATCCCATAAAACATAAATGCAGGCTTAATTAGACCTTTCCCATAGATAGATTTTGCAGGTGTTGGAAATACAAATATATCTTTTAGCTATCTACATACTTGGCACATTAAATTATCTGTAGACTTTTCCAGAATTTAATAGAACAAAGCAAAACTATAATCCTGCCAAAGATCATGTGTCAGAGGCCAGTAGTGTGACTTTCTGTGAGAGGCTAACCTGTGTGTATGCCACAAAATCAACATGCCAATTCCGTGCCTCACTGACTGAATTTAATCAACCAGGTGATGAAATGGCATAAAGTCATGGCAACATGGAAACATGGTTTTCCTTGTCTAAATGAGTGCCTATTCCTCATCTTCTCCCAAAAAGTTTGTTTAGCATCTTATTTTACGCTAACAGTGGAAGAGATATAGCACCAGACAACTAAATGTACAGTTGTCTCAGTTACTTTTCTATCATCGCTGGGACCAATACCCAACACCCAAAATGAAGGAAGGAAAGGTTTATTTAGCTCACAGTTGCTGGAGGTTTCAGTCCATACTCGGCCAGCTCCAAGGCTGAGAGGCACATGGCAGAGAGCAACAGTTCATGGCAAAGGAATAGCAACAAGGGCGACTGAGGCAATGAAACAACCAGGGGAGCAGAGAGCAACAGCAACCAATCAGGGCAGCAGAGCAACAGCCTGAGTCTGTCTATCTCTCTCTCTCTTTTTTTTTTTTTTTTTTCTTGTTTCAGAACTTTTGTTTGTTTATTTATTTTTATGGCCGGTTCAGCTTGAGGGCAGGGCTGGCACAGCATGTGGTGCTGGGGATTGAACCGCGGTCCCTGCAGCCGCCCGAGCTTTCCTAAGCAGGAGCTTTAGACCACTGAGCCATGCTGCTGGGCCCCTCTGTTTCTCTTTTTAAATTACTTCAGGACAAGTCTGTGCTACTATCCTTAGCTTTAGGAAGATCACTCCTAGCCTAGATATTTCCTTTTTTAATCAATGAGAAAATAAAATCTACCATTTATTAATTTTTTTTTCTTGTTTCAGAGCCTTTATTTGTTTATTCACTCATTTTTATGGCCGGCTCAGCCCACCCCGAGGGCAGGGCTGGCGCAGCATGTGGTGCCGGGGATTGAACCGCGGTCCCTGAATCCGCCCAAGCCTTTCCAAGCAGGTGCTTTAGACCACTGAGCAATCCCACTGGGCCCCCCATTTATTAAATTAAAAAAAAAATTACTTCAGGCTCTCTGCTTTAGCCTATCTGCTTTAGGCTACACCCATAATCCCAGAAGTACTTAAAACACATAATTCCAGGGATCATGGATCAAGTCTCAAATTCTAGATCAGTACTAAATTACATAATCCCAGTGACTCATGAGTCAAGTCTCAATCTATAAAAGTCCCCGCCCCATGACTGCATGTGGCTTTGGGGGGACAACTAGACATAAACCATAACAACAGTCCTTGCCTAGGTAGTGATATGGGTCCAACTGACACGGATCCAATTAATTCTTCACCTTTGTAACTATCAGGCAAGTTCTTTTATTTGTTTTGGGGAGGTTTTGGGGTATGTGTGTGTGTATTTTACTATAGGATCTAGTGTACAGGGTCTCACTGTATAGATCACACTCACAGTGATCTGCCTGTATTCAATCTCCCAAGAGCTGGGATTACAGGTGCACACCCAGTCTCCATCACCATCTCAGTGCACCCGGGGACAGGGGCCAGCACAGCATGCTGGAAATCAAACCCCAGCCACTGTGTCTGCCTAAGCAGGTGCTTTAATCCACTGAGCTATCTGGCTGGTCCCGAGGAAGTTGTTTAGGTACGATGGAGACCTGCTTATAACATGCAAGAGTCTCCCTGTGATCCACCATCACTACAGGACAACCTCTCTGAGAAATAGAAGCAGCTCCCAGGCCTGTCACCAGACTCAGGCCCAAACAAAACCTCATCTTTATAGCTTTATGAATGTTTGAGATAGGTAAGAGGGTATTTTATCTTTCCCTGTTTCCAGGGAAAATAGCACCTTTAATCCATTTATCCCACCAATTTGTTTCTAACCATTACTACACACTGGGCACAGCAACAAGGACCCAGGCCCACACCCTTATGTAACTTAAAAAAAAAAAAAAAAAACTTCATAGAGCAGCTGTAATTGTCCCCATTTTAGAGCAAAGTAAACTGAGGCATAACAACTGTCCACAGACAGGCGACAGAGCAAGGACACAGGCTCAAGCTATCAAACATCAAAGCAGGGTCAGTGCCTTCCTGGCAAGCACAAGGTCATGAGTTCAGTTCCTAGTAACAAAACAAACAAACAAAAAATGCTTTTGAACCAAAAGACTAGTTTTGGCTTTGGGGCACTGGCTCCATACTGCTAGAAAGCAGCTGAGTATAATTTTGGTCCCAGAAGCAAAGATCCCAGCAGGCTCTGCTGCACATGAACTGAGTGTGAATCTTCATTTATCACTCTTTGGCCCTGTAATGTCCACCAGGCAAACTGCTAAACCTTTCAGAGCATCCTTTCCTTAAACAGGAGTGATAATAATGCCAGCTTCACTGGACTGTTACGAGGGCCTGCTGAGGTAATTCACAGTGATTTTAACAGTGCTGATGCAGAGAACACCTAACAAATGCTAAGCTTGGGTGTTGTTAAGAAAATAGGGCATTAGAATTTCAGGTGGGAAATTCTAAAGCAAGGACATCCAGTCCCGAACTGTGACACTAAACAGAATCTGGTATGGGAGAGCTTGAGAAGGACAGACCACAAGCTAAACTGAATCCTGAAGGACAAGCAAGAATCAGAAAGGCAAGTTGATGGGAAAATGGCACTGCAGTCAGGGGCAGAGCTCTGAGAGCTGGGTTTTAATGTACCCATCAAGTCAAGTTCCCTTGTCCCTGAGACATTCCAGGGATCCCAGATGGAACCTTAGCACTTTGAGTCTGAGGTGAAGAGCCTATCTTGTGAGAGCTGCATCTTTTTTGCTACGTCATAAGAGACCCAAAGAAAGGTGCTCCTTTGTCCCATGGTCAGATCCCATGTTGCTAAGAAGGGTGCTGAATTCAATTTGTACTTAAGGTTATTGATTCCTCTGCTTTAAAATCACGCATATAAAAATAAATTTAAAAAAGAAAGGTTCCAAGGATAGGGTTTTATTGTAAGCAACAGGGGACAACTGAGGGGTAACGGGTGCATCACAACCAGCGGCGGTCAGGCTCTCCCAACCATGTTGAAGAAATGGTCTCATTAAACAGTATCAAGGGGGCTGGGAAGATAGCTCTGTGGCACAAGTGCCTGCCTGGCAAGTGCAAGGTTGTGAGTTTGAAACCCACTCTCAAAAAAAAAAAAGGTATGAAAAAGTAAACAGCATCAAGATCATTGCTCACTGTCTTAGTTACTTTTTACTTGTTGCTGGGACAAATACCCAGCACTCAAAAGGAAGGAAAGGTTTATTTAGCTCACAGGTTGTGGAGGTTCCAGTTCATACTCTGCTGGCTCCAAGGCAGCAGAAAACAATGAAGAGCAGAGGAGGAGCAACAGCTGTGGCATCCATCAAGCCTCTCTCTTCCAAATTCTGTGCAGGTGCAGAGCTCCTCCAAAGTGGTGTGGCTGCAAAGATCAAGCTCCTCCAAAGACAAGCACTTCTCCAAGGAAGTGGGACAGGGCAGGGCCAGGCAGGAAGCAGCCAAGGCAAGGCTGTGCTGTGCTGTGCTGTGCTAATCTGCTCTAAGTCTTCCTCAACTCTTTATACACTTTCTGTACTGAGTCACTCTGGGGTGAACCATCTAGCCCTAGAGTGGAACCAATCACATCCCAGGGCAGGCTTTCCGCATCCTGCACGATGGGGCCCCCACAGTCAAGCCCATCCAGCCAAGCTTCCTCAAGTTGACACAATGTATCAACTATCACACTCAGGTTGTCAGCAACCCTCTCATGCCCTTAAACCATGGACAGACTAGAATTCTGGAGCAGAAATACTAGAAGAGATAAGCCCTGACTCCACGCACAGCTCAGTAACTTCCAACCTGTCTTGAAAAGTCAGAGATCTTTCCACATGAAGCCTGCTTCCCCTGAGCAAGCCAGGGAGCCTATGGCCTGGTCCAGGTGGCTTCAAGTAAAAGGGCATGCACTCCTCAATTTATCACAACTCATACCCCACTTCACACACTCACATGAACGTGACATGCTAGACTCCTCTGAGGCCATCATAAACCCTGCAACAGTTATAGCTGGATCTATACAGATTGGCTGCTATGGGAAGAACTGGCTCCACCACATGTCGTGAGCCTACTCCAGGCCCTAGAGAGTCTTATGCCCCAATTTTGAGGTGGGAACTATGCAGCTATCTTCCTAACAAGCTTTCCAAGTGACTCTGGAACTCATGAGGTAGGAGGCTCTCATCCACTTTTCTCATACTGTGTAGCAGAGCTGACAGCTCTAGCAATCAACAGGAATAATACCACACCAGCTGTTAAAATATTAAAGCAGTTCTGTACTGATAGGAGAATCACAGATGCCTTGAGCTACCTGAAGTTTCTCCTCTTCCCATGCCTCAGTCCTTCCAAGATCCAGCAGTTAACATATTAAAGCCAGGCAGAGTGAAGCCCTCTACAATAAAGCCCTTCTTCATTCTGATTGGCTACTACCTATGGCACATTGGTTGGTAAATGTCTTCACTGTTGCCCTGTAGTATAGACCTGGGCCCAGATTTATGGTCCTCTTGCCTTCAGAGAGGTCGCTCTGAGAGCACTACAAGCAAGTACACAATGCTTCCCAACACTGCCCTACACCTTTGCCAGGCTGTTGGCCTAGGAAGGGCCATGACTGGGAAGGGAGTCCTGTGCGTGTTAGTCTACCTGTCTTCCGGACCCCTTTCATAGGTGAGTAACATCTGTGTGCCTCTCTGCTCCACCAGCATCTATTTGGGCAAGCATGGAAGTCACTGGCTTCAGTGAGATGAGCGGGAATCCATCCTTGTCCTCTCACCCTCCTCCGGCCTGCAGGCTAGCTGCACATGTCTGGATGCCCTCCCTGGGAAGCGAGCAGCTACAGCATGCAGAACAGCAAAGTCCTTTTCATCCTCTCACCCCCTTACTCAGCTGCTAAAACTAAGCTTCCCATGTTGACATCTTGAGCATCTTTACATCTAGACCCTAGCTCTCCCTGTGCTGAGAGAAGAGATGGTTAGTATCTGCAGCAACCTCAGAGGTAACCATGAAAGACCATCATTTAGGGTGCATACTTGGAAGGCAGGACCAAACCACAGAGGCTAACTCCAAAGATCCCTGTGACAGGTTGGTGTTGCTGGGAATAAATCACACAGGGACATTTTGCTTGAAATAGAGCAATGTTAAATGATCAAGCTGTCTGTCAGTATTGTGTCCTGGACCAGAGCAGAAACAAAATGTTCCCAGGAGACTCTGTCCACTGACCTACACTTTAACAAATAAAATGTATCTGAGGCAGGGTTCAAGATATGCCTTCAAATCAGAGATGAGGGGCAGGGAGGAGCAGTACACGTGCACCCACTCAGCAGTTGTTATCCATCACTCACACTGGACCAGTCTATGTGAGAGGGAATGAGGATACAGTTTTCAAGAGGATAGACAAAAATAGATTAAGACAGTACTATAAAAAAGATATGGTCCTAGGCCCAGTGGGATGGCTCAGTGGTCTAAAGGGCCTGCTTAGGAAAGCTTAGGCAACTGCAGGGACCATGGTTCAATCCCCAATACCACATGCTGCACCAGCCCTGCCCTCAGGGCAGGCTGAGCCAGCCATAAAAATAAATAAATAAACAAAAGTTCTAAAACAAGAAAAAAAAATAAATAAAATAAAAAATTCTTTAAAAAAAAAAAAAGATATGGTCCTCATACTACGTTTCTTTCTTGCTTTTTTTTTTTCTTTTCTTTTTCTTTCTTTCTTTTCTTTTTTTTTTGTTTTTTTAAATGTATTTGGTACAAGATCTCTCTATGCAGCTTGAACTCATAGTGATCCTCTTCTGCCTCCCCAGTGCTGGAATTACAGGCATACACCACATGTCCAGTCTCAGTGGCTGGCTCAGCATGCCCAAGGCTGCTGGTATGGCATGTGGAGTCAGGGATCAAACCCAAGTCCCTGTGCTTGCCTGATCAGGTGCTTAGCCCACTGGGCTATCTCACTGGCCCTGGTTTATTTCTTATTTTTGCTTTCTTTCTGTATTTTGGATATTGTTCTGCTTTTCTGCCTGCTTTTTATTGTTTTCTGCATGTGAAATATATGGTAGGCTTATAAAAGAACCATATACCTGCCACACAGATTTTGTCAATATTATTGATTCCACCGTGTGCCTCTCCCAGCCCCATTCTTTTTGTTTCCTAACTTCCCTCCCAACCAGCACCCTAAATTCCATGTTTATCATTGCCTTGTAATCTTCCTACATGTGGATTATGGGAAGTCTCCCTGCAGCCCACAGTGGTACTCAATAAATACAAGTCAAAGCAAATATTGCAACTTCAGGCTGTTATGGTCTGCCAGAATATGTGAGCCTATGTGACTCCTGTTCCTGGGACTCTAAGGCTTTGAGTCTGCTGGAAACTGAGATGTTAGTGCACAAGTACATCTGGTTTTAGGAAGTTCTAGTTTAGAGGGATTTTATAAGAATTCTTCTTGGGGGCTGGGGAGATAGCTCCGTGGCACAAGTGCCTGCCTGGGCAAGTGCAAGGTTGTGAGTTTGAACCCTGGTCCCACCAAAAAAAAAAAAAAGAATTCTTCTGGGTCACTAATATGGCTCTGTGACACAGTGCCTGCCTGGCAATTGCAAGGCCCTGAATTCAATCACCACTACCAAAAAATAATTCAAGTATTATTTGTTGCTTCTGAATGGGGAAATAAAGGGTGTAGCAGTACTTAAACTGTTGAGTATAGTGTGTGAGTGTGTGTGTGTGTGTGTAGATTTAACCCCAGGCCTTAGCACTGAGCTACATCATCAGCCCTTTCTTTCTTTCTTTCTTTCTTTATTTATTTATTTTTTATGGCCGGCTCAGCCTGCCCTGAGGGCAGGGCTGGCGCAGCATGTGGTGCCGGGGATTGAACCGTGGTCCCTGCAGCCACCCAAGCTTTCCTAAGCAGGAGCTTTAGACCACTGAGCCATCTCGCCAGGCCCCATATTTTTTATTTTTTTGGGACAGTCTTTTTAAGCTGCTCAGCCTTGGCTCAGACTCATGATCCTCCAGCCTCCGTGTCCAAAAGGACTGGAAATACAGCCATATCCCGTAGTACCTGGCTAAGTATAGGACTCTTTAGTCAGCTCTCTGCTGGGCCTGCCTGGCACCCTGAGTAGTATACTATAGAAACAAAAAGTATCTCCTCAGCATCTGAAATTGCAAGAGATTTGTGAGGTATCCAGGGAAAACCATTTTGTCCCCAAACTTCTGGTCAAAAGCATGAGACTCAGGATGTCTCGATTCCAGGCCTGAAGTCACAAAATTCATTTGTGATAAAAGCAAAAATCAAGACAAAAATGCACCTCATATATATGAAATGATTTACCTGTTGCATGAATTATGCCATGTAATCCTACCCAGCCAGGAGAGAGGCACTGTTATCATCACACCTCAGAGATTAGAATTAAGGTTCAGAGGCTAAAAGAGCTGTCCAAGACAGCAAGGAAAATACACACTAACTCAAAGCTCAAACCCTAATCTTCACGGCAACCTCCTTCTCAGTAGCGACTCTAAGCACACTTTGAGAGCACCTGAGGTGGGGCAGTGTGGACTGTGGGATGAGCTGCTGGGTCAGCAGGGTGAGGCCAGAGCAGTGGCGGGTCAAGCTCAAGTCCTCCCAGAGAAAGACAAGGCAAGGGCTTGTGCAAGAGGAGGATGGGGAAGGACGTAACCGAGAGGTTCCACATGAGGAAATCCAAAAGGTAAAGAAAGTTGCCCCTCTTCCGGGACCACCAGACACGTCATGCAATGTGAAAAAGAACCAAAGCTTGCAAAGTGGTTCTGGATCACTGACATCAGAACAAGGTGATCACTTTACAGTCTCCAGATCACCCTCCCTTGCACATATCATTCCTGGTTTTGCCTGTCCTCACACAAAATGATACAGAGCTCAGTCCCATAAGAAGGGGGATATGATTCCAAAATAACACCACTTTCATCATCTCCTCGGTGAGAACAAAAGGCTCGCAGCGCTGGTGTGTCTCGGTGTCCTGCACCGGTGTTTATCCAGAGTTCAGACAACAAGCACAGATGCGAGCTAATTATACAAATAGGGTCACTGCTGACAGCTAGCGCAGCAACTAGACGAGGACAAAAAAGACATCAGCCAGGACCCAGGGAGAAAGGCAAAAGCCATTTACAGAGGTCATTTTGTGAGTTGTGTGCATTTTGTATTAATACTGTTTATTGGAACTGGTGCTAGCGAGAACAGCTTGATGAGCACCTTTTCCAGTGTCCGGGTTTGACTGCTGTAGGTCATTCACGTCCTGCAGGCCAGAACTATCCTAATGTCTTTCCTATAAAGACAATTCCTTGAACATCTGGGAGGACCTTGAACAGTGTCCACACCCAGGAGAGCCTCACAAATAAGCAAAAAGCAAGCTTGAGTCAAAATGTAGAGAGAAGGCCAAGACAGGCCTGGAGGCCAAAGAGGAATTTGAATAAATATTGCCTCTAGGGAACCATACACAGGCTCCTGCCCTGCCTCCCCCTTCCTCAGGGCATGTTTTGTGTGTGAAGGAGAGAATGGAGAATCACTGTGAGCAGAGGAGGTGTCAGTCAAAGCTGGAGAGAGCACAGCGGCTCGCAAGACAAGGAACAGAACAGGCAGATAGGAGAGGTGACAGTGTTTTGAAGGGAAGGCTAATTTTAGATATCAAAACCACATTTCCAAATATTCTGTTCTGTACATTCTATTTATAATTTTTTTTAAGCTTACGTTGTTTTTAGATGTTGGTGAGTTTGGGAGCTTAGGCCACTTTCATTAATGAGAGTCTCCAATAGAGGACCTGGTTTAGTACCAGCCAAAGAAAGGGCTTGGAGTCATTGTTTCAGCTTTGTTCCCAATCACTAGAACCTTACATGCTTTGGAGAAACAACATGATATCATATAATAGCTAGGATGATGAGTTTTGGAGCCAAATCCCCTGAGTTTTGTCCCAAGTGTGTTATTTGCCAGCTATGTTTCCTTTAACAAAACAAAAAAAGAAACTTGGAAAAGTTAGAACACTTCCCTTGATCTTGGTTTACTCATCTGTAAAACGGGGATTAAATCAAGTTCTTGGCACAATTATCATCATGCATGGCCACTCTGAGCATGGTATTGAGCACATGAAAGTGTTCAGGAAATGGTAGCAATTACCAATAAAAGGATACAGAGGCACAATTCAAATATAAAAATAACAAGTTAGGTTCTATTGCACAGAAGGGACAGAAAAAGAACAAGGACAGCGTTTCAGTTATCAGAAGCACTTTATCACACAGGAAAGGTCCTGAAAGGAGCAGCATGGAGAACTGTCATCAGGGTATAAAAGTACAGTGCCAGGGCTCTGGAGTCACATGTCCCTTGCTTCAACTCCTGGCCCCACTGCTTCCTGGCTCTACAAACTTGGGCCAACTTCTGAGTCTTCTTTACTCACCTAACCAGAGGAGACAATGTGAGGCACTATGTAGGGTTGTGGAGATCACCTGAGACAAGCAGGGGGATGCAGGAGCGCAGGGTGAGCCCACAGCGGCAGTTGCTGGGGAGTCAGCAGGCCTGGCCAAGGCTGGAAAGCACGGCAAGCAGGAGAAATGCTTCAGATGAGAAAAGAGAATTTCGGGCACCATTTGTCAGACACCAGCTAAACGCCAGGTACTGAGATGACTGCTCAGGCCCTGTCAGGGTCTTCAACAGGGTGGTGAAGAGCAAAGACAGGTTCAGTGACTTGGATTCGAATCCAGACTGCATCTCCTCCCTGTGTCGCCATGGGTGAGTCACTTAGCCTCTGTGATCCTTAGGTTGCTCACCTGTAAAATGCAGGCATGTACTGTGCCACCTTTGGGTGGTTCAGTGGAAATTAAATAAGATGCTGACAGAAAGTCATTAGCACTGTGCTCAGCATATAGAAAACTCTACGGCATCACTGATAGTTCTTACTATCCATGTGCACATTCTCATTTAATCCTCATGACAACCCATGAACTCAATGTTATTGTTCCCTATTTCTAGTTCTATTTATGGAGCAAACACCTAAAGCTTAGGGGATAAATCATTTGACTAAGCTCACAGTTAAGAATCAGCAGGGCCAGCTCTGAAAAGCAAGAAATACCTATTTGCTTGCTCTGGCTGAAATAAGCTGGTGAACAGACCCGGGGTGAGGGGATACGACAAGTATTTTAAAATGCCACGAAGCTCACCAATCCTTTCTGTTCTGGTGATGCCTCCACCTCCCCACTCCTCTGCTCAAGCTGTAATGCTCAGGGCTTCTGTATCCCAGGAAGCAGCCAGAAAACACATGGGTGTTGCCCCTCTGGGGACCAGGGTTGACATGATTTATGAAGTGTGCATTCTGACTTGCAAACTTCCAGCTGGCTAGTGATTCTGCTAACAACTCCTCCTCCTTAGTGCCAATTAATAGAAATTAAATGGCCCTGGCACATGCTGTAATTCAGAAATTAAATGGGCTGATTAGTGAAGCTTTGCTGGACATGCCATTCTGTCCTACAGGATCCAGGCTAGTGTAGGCCACCATAGGCCAGCATTGCCCTCTGTCCATCTCCACTTAAAGTCACAGAAGGTGTTCTTAGCCTGGTGTGATAAGCACACCTATAATCCTAGCACTCATGAGGCTGAGGCAGGAGGATTGGCATGAGTTCAGTGCCCATCTGGACTACATAGTGAGTTCAAGATCAGCCAGAACTACACAATGAGAACCTGCCTTAAAAAAAAAAAAAAAGTCATAGAAGTTTTTCTTCTGAGTACAAATCCATGTCATCTCATTCATTTATCCATTTTTCACTCAACAACAACTCTCAGCTGGGCACTTGCTCTGTGCCAGGAATTATTCTCTACAGTCAGGTAACCAACACCAGTGAGCTTCTTGCCTTCCCAAGGAAAGCGAACAGAAGTGCTATGACAGTCATGTGAACATGTGAGCCAGCAGGGCCATGGCAGGGAGGACACTGTGTGGGGTGGCTGGGGAAGGGGCTGCTGCCAAAGAGGCCCCATCTGAGGTGGACCTGGATGCTGAGAAGGAAGCAGACCACAGCCTAGGGGTAAGAGCAGGAGCAGGCTGGCTGTGTCTGTGGAGTTCCTGCAGGTGGCTCCCTTAGCTGACCTCTGGGCATCAAGGCATTTTTACCACACCATAAGAATTCCATGAAGCGGGCCCAGCAGGATAGCTCAGTGGTCTAAAGCACCTGCTTGGGAAAGCTTGGGCAGCTTCAGAGACCACGGTTCAATCCTTGGCACCACATGCTGCGCCAGCCCTGCTCTCGGGGTGGGCTGAGCCGGCCATAAAAATAAGTGAATAAACAAACAAAGGTTCTGAAACAAGAAAAAAATAAATAAAATAAATTCTAAAAAAAAAGAATTCCATGAAGGAACAATTGATGCCTAGATGAACCTTTGTTTCATTGATGAGAGGGACCTTCATAGAAGGATGCACTGTGGGGGAGCCGCTCCTGGAATTATCGTGAGTGAGCACAGGTTTTCTCTCTCCTCTCTGCCCCTACTCTCTGAAGCAAGCAGCCTGGCTTCTAGACATGCTTTCCAGGACTGTGGGACCCTAGAATGCGCTGTCCAAAATGACACACAGCTCTGTAATGACTGCAGCAAGTAAAATGCAATCTGTCACCTTTTTTAATAATAATAATAATAACAATAATAATAGTTTAAAAATGTCCTTTGTAATTGTGTGGACAAGGCATGAAATGCCATTTCCCTTATTATCATTAGGATACACTTATTGAATTTGCATGCCCACACATGCATTAGGGAATTACTTATTGCTACTTATAGCCTCTTGCACCTGCCTCTCTTTCTCTCCTTCCCTCCTCAGCAGTGAGGAGCCCAGGCTATAGATCTGAACTGCCTGAATTATACCTCAAGTACAACTTGCTGTGTGACTGTAGACAAGTAACTTCACCTCTCTGAGTCTCACTTTCTCATCTACATAATAGGAATTAGAGGCTGACTCCCAACACCCACAAAATATAAACACTGAGGTGTTATTATCCTCATTTATAGATTAGGATGTAAGATTTTAAAACTCAACTTTAAGCAGCTGAGACTGGTAAAAGAGTTTTAGTAATAAATGCTAACAGTGAGGACTGTTTTATAATCTTATTTCCATGTGTAGTATTTTCCACTCTTTGAGATAATCAAGAAGCATGGTCAGAATAAATAGCCAGTGAGCCGTCTCCTATTTATGATAATAACATGAACCAACAATTATAGAACTCCTGCTATGTGCCTGACCCTGTTCTATGTACTTCACTTACACTGATTCATTCTAACAACCTTACCACAGTCACACAAAGTAGATGCTATTTCTAGGCCCATGTTACCAAGCAAAGAAGCTAGGCCTTGTGAGATTCATATCCACGGTGTCGCAGGGATAGGAACCGATGGAGTTGAGAAATCAGCCCAGGCAGTCCGAGGCCAGAGAGTGGCTGCAGCCTCACGGGGGGGGGGGGGGGGGGGGGGGGGGGGGGGGGGGGGGGGGGGGGGGGGGGGGGGGGGTCGTCGTCCTGCAGACATCAGGGTTTTCTTCTTCAAATAGACCTGTCTTCTGAGAGCTTGGTACACAATGAATTATTGCCCGCCTAATCCTCTGCCCGCTGGCCTGTAGACACAGCACTAATAAGGGCTGATTCTCAGGACCGCGTAGTGCCAGGTTGGGGAAAACTCAGGCTCCCACTCATGCGGTTTTCAGGTGACTATTAAAATGTCAGTGGATCTGAGAGTCGCAGTTCTTTCTACATCATTTAGCACAACCTGGAACAAGAGATGAGTGTGGCGGCCGGCCTTCCCTGGACGGTTACTTCCTGATTACCTCCCGGCTCCCGGCGCTTGCTGGCAGAAATGCTACATCACATCGATGGGGTTAAATGCGCCAACAAATCACCACGATTCCCAGGGGGCCCGATGCAGTAATCTCAAATAACCTTGCCTTCAGTCTCCAAGGGACATTTCTCTCCCTGTCGCGAACACCAGGACTGATGTGCAGATCGAAGTGGCCATTTCTGACACGGGGACAAGTTGGCCCTGCTCTTCAGGCAGACGCCCAGCGTCAGCACTGGTGCAGCCCTAGGAATCAGAGAGGCAGGACAGGAGAAACATGAGCCGGAACACTGTTCACTGTTCGCGTTCAGGGGCGGTGAAGACTGGCTCCAAATCCTGCGGGCTGCTCGACCCGGTGAGCCACGGGGTACTCCCCCGTCATTGTAGACTTCATGTCTAACAAGCCCGCCCTGCTACTAAAGATAAAGCAGCTACGTGCAGCCCCAGCAGCTCTCAGAGGCCCCTGAAAGCTCACAGGAGCCCCATCCTGAGGTGAAAAGGTGCTGTTTGCTTGAAAACGTGCACTCCGCTACTACATTCCATCTCTGGAGCCTCAGATAACAGCTCCACTCTTAGAGACAGGAGCTTTTGATAAGACTCTGGGGACTCTTTTGGTAAGACTCCCACAAACTTTGCCTGCAAAATCTGACCCTAAGAATGAAGCTGTAATCATTATTTATTTCCTCAAATTCAAAACACAAGCCTGCTTCTTCAGCATTGTCGCTGAATAGAAAAGAAATCAAGCTCCAGATGAAAGAAATTAGGCAGAAATGGAAAACTCTCTTAATATTTCCTTTTTATTGGGTTTCCATGGAATTCATTTGTGATTCAACTTTGAGGCTGGGGGAAGGCAAGTCTCAATAAATGTTATCAAAGCAAGTTTCCATCATTCTTCCAGCTGTCATCTTTCTTCCTTCGGCATGGTCATTTTGGACCTATATGCACTCAGGAAGCCAAAAGCCACAGACTGGCAACAAAGCCACACTGGACAATGATTCCTGCCACTTTCCTCTCAAGCCCACTGCTCCCCACAAAGGCCACCAGAGGTGTTCATCTGTCTTTCTGCCAAACATTTTCAGTCTAAAGAAGAGAAAAGGGACAGGGACAACAAGTTGGGCAGAGAAGGAGGCACTGATTATATACTCAGGGATCACCAAGCTGCAGTTCAAGTTTGGTAATGAAAATAAAATACTTGAGGCCTCAGGGAAATTTTGGGAGCTCATGAATTTTAATTTCATATTTCTGAAATAATTTCAGACTTACATAAATGTTTGCTAAAAATGCACAAAATATTCCTGTGTATCCTTCTGCCTGGTTTCCCAAATGTTAACATTTTACTATGTTCTTGTTGATTTTTTTCTGAACCATTTGAGAGCAAGTTGAAGAACAAATGCCCATTTATATCTAAACATTTCAGGGTGCATTTCCAAAAACCAAAGATATGTTCTTATACAACTACATACAATTAGAAACATCAATCAACATTAATACAGTGTTACTGAGTAGGCTATAGATCACACTCAGTTCTTCCGCTATTTTTTTTTCTGTTATCCTTCTATTTTCTTTTAGAGAGAAAAAAAATTTTTTTTTACAAAACTCTTGACTAGGACCCCTTCCAGCTCCACATATTGCACGTAATTGTCACCTCTCTTTAGTTTCTTTTAATCTGGAACACTTGCTTAAAATTCATTGTTTTCATGGACTTGGTATTTTGAAGAATGTAGGCCATTTATTTTGTACAATGCCTCCTAATTTGAATCTGTCTGCCATGTCTTTATCTTTAGATGTTACTTGTTTTTATGGCAACAGCAGATGATGTTCCATGGCTGTATATAGGAGACCCTGCGTCTATCCTGATATAAATAGGTAAGAAAAGAATGAAAGCTTTTCTTTGCTGCCATAGAAGACCAACTACTGAGGGTATAGAGATTGATAGGACCTAAAAAATCACCATTTGGCAACTTATGGTAATAATTAGTTCAGAAAAGAATTATGGATAGATGTGAAAACTAGTGAGTGAAAACTTGAAGTGCTTCCAAGTATCTCCTCAAATGATACTTAACATCACGACAGGGATAATTGCAGCTTTACTATTGAAAAACCTGGTAGATAGCACTAGGAAATGGAGACCACGTCAGTGTACCTGCTGATATGATAGACAGAGAACACAGCATCTCTTACAGAAGAAGAAGAAGAAGAAGAAGAAGAAGAAGAAGAAGAAGAAGAAGAAGAAGAAGAAGAAGAAGAAGAAGAGGAAGAGGAAGAGGAAGAGGAAGAGGAAGAGGAAGAGGAAGAGGAAGAGGAAGAGGAAGAGGAAGAGGAAGAGGAAGAAGAAGAAGAAGAGGAAAACCTAAATATAAAGCTTAGGAATTTAAAGACCTATAGTTCTTTTCAGGATGATTCTCACTCAATAAGAGCCTAAAACCCTTTCCACTTTGACAGCCTGTCTTGGAAATCACCTCAGGAAGAGGTACAAAGAACCAGATTGCTGATGAGAACAGTCCACTTGGATGGAAACTGGTCACTAGCAGTTCATGGACATAGAACTCCTCACACCTCAGGAATGACACAGGCATAACAACTGGTACCAGGAGGAAGATTCACTCTGCCATCACCCCAGCATTAACCGTCAGTGGCCCAAGAAGGGCAAGGAAGCAGAGAGGCAGCTCACACTAGACTCCCATCCCTGCTGCTCCTCCCTGATGTCAAAACCAAACTGAATCTCTCCAATTTGTCACAGCTCAGAGCCAAATTAACAAATGAAAAGGCCAACCTCAAATGCCTTCCAGCTCTGTGTCTGACCTGCCCTGTTAGCTTGACTTAGAGCATGGCAGAGAATGCTGTGATATTCTTCACTAAGCATCCTGCATCCCTGGCCACATCCTCATTCTTTTCCCTTCCAGTTCCACCTTGCCCCACTTTCTGACCCAGGGGATACCTATTAAACTATAGTGATTAAGGAAATAAGGACTTGCTGCATGAAGAAGTCTTAGACAAGAAAAATCCATGGTGTTAGAAGATAGATACCACAAACTGCAATGCTTACAGGCAGGCTACTTCAAGTAGGTAGATATATAATCAGACAACTGTACATCCTTTTTATATTTATAAGTAAGTTGCCATGAAAATCAAGCTGTTGAGGGGCCCGGCGGGATGGCTCAGTAGTCTAAAGCCCCTGCTTGGGAAAGCTTGGGCGGCTTCAGGGACTGCAGTTCAATCCCCGGCACCACATGCTGTGCCAGCCCTGCCCTCGGAGCGGGCTGAGCCGGCCATAAAAAAAAAAGAAAAGGAAGCTGTTGGAAAATTCTATTACTGAATTTTAAAAAGTACATATACATACAAATATATGTATACATATCACACACAATTTTAAAACCACTTGTGTTAACTTGAGAAGCATTTACAGAAAAGTAAAACTCAAAAATACCCTAAAACTTTTTGGACACACATTTTCACCTCCCCTATCATAAGACAGCAGTAAAAATTTCATATTTTTAGAACATATGCTGCCCTAACTACTAAAGATAATAGGAACATATACTTCCCCATCCTCTAAAGATAATAACAAGAATGCATATCACTGGGATATACTGGTGGTTTTAAAGTTTGAGATCTTAATTTGACCCTGACATATCCTTGTTTGTTTGTTTGTTTGTGCAGTGTCTCACTAAAGTAGCTTGAACTCGTAGTAGTCCTCCTGATTAATGCCTCTCTAGTGCTGGGATTACAGGAGTGCATCACCATGCCCAACTCCATCACTGGCTCAGCACACCTGGGGTTGGGGTCGGGGCAGCATGTGGTGCCAGGGATCAAACTCTGGCCCCTTACCTAAGCAAGCGCTTAGTCCACTGAGCTATATCACCAGCCCTATATATCCTGGTCTTTTTTGTTTGTTTGTTTGTTTGTTTTTGTTTTTTGGTCCATCTTGTTTGTAAGGAAGAGCAAGCACCAGTGAAACTAGAATCAGAGTAAGGGCTTCACTTTGTACTCACAGAAAGTTTTCTTTTCCTGTGTGAAGCTGTCACCTGCAAGACTTACATGGGCCTGTTTTTTGTGAGGATGGATAACTTCCACCTTTTAACCACATCCTTCTCTCAGTTAACCACAGGAGAAGGGGATAATAAGAAACAAGAAGTCCCTCAAATTTTAGCTTGATCAGACAAAGTGGTAGGTGAGAGGCAGGTAGGTGAGAAGGCAGAATGGGAAGATGACACCTGTCCCTCTCACACATGGCCATTGTGTGACAGGTGTCTGTTATCCTTCTTTCTGCGCTCCTGTGACTGAGTGTTGTTGTAACCTCCACTAAGAGGAATACAGATCAGTTACTCTTCAGCTTCAATGGCAATCAATACAGAGACTCTGCTTTCAAATTCTGGAACCATGGTTGGGGAGCTAGCTCAATAGAATAAGCATCTGTCTTACAAAAGCAAGGTCCTGAGTTCAATCCCTAGTACTGCAATAATTTAAAAAATAATAAAATTCTGGAGCCTCTTTGTTACTCCCATAAAGCCTTAGAAGCTACCTGTACACAGGTTTCAGTGATTTTACTTTCTAAGGTAAAGTCGTAGTGACAGTAGTGATATGTGGAAAAGTTGTATAGGCAGGGTGCCCACATAAACCTGGGGAAGGGCTAAGGGGCCAGTGTAATGCTCAGTCCCCAGATGCTACTGACCACCTTGACCACTAACAGCCTATCTCCAGGGCCAACTTACCTGCATCTCTGTCTTCACTCATTGACATCCACCTCTCTCAATTTGAGCAATAAAAAAGCACAGCTCTCAGTATGTGCTGGTTTAACTTTGGAAACTATGACTCATAAGGAGAGTCTCTTAGTTCTTTCTTTGAACCTGATTAGCCAGTAAACCAAATATGTTCCAGAAAACAAAATGAAGAGTCTGAATTCTTCTCAGCCAAACTCAGAAGCTTAGGAAAGCACCCTCCTTTCTAAAGTTTTCATCTCTAGCTTCTCAGCTCCAGTATGTAGCCCCAAATGGTCATACATCAAAAGGGGTGCAGGGTGGGGTTGGGGTTAGGGAGAGAAGCTGGCAAGGATGAAATTGAATGCCTAAGATGAAGTTAGCCCAGAAATTTGCCCTAGAACAGTCTTCTAAGAAGGAAAGCAGAGTCTCATCCCCTCAAATAGTTGCTTCTTTATTACTGTTTGGTCAAGGGAAAGTGTGTTCTTTAGGTGAAGAACGAAGAAAGTGATAGGGAAAAAAATTCACTCCCTACAGAAATGTAAGTAGTGGGGCCCGGCGGGATGGTTCAGCGGTCTAAAGCCCCTGCTTGGGGAAGCTTGGGCGGCTTCGGGGACTGCGGTTCGATCCCCGGCACCACATGCTGCGCCAGCCCTGACCTTGGCGTGGGCTGAGCCGGCCATAAAAATGAGTGAATAAACAAACAAAGGTTCTGAAACAAGAATAAAAAAAAAAAAAAAAAAAAAAA
>PVJA010000845.1:0-146498 GCA_004027025.1 Myocastor coypus | reverse complement strand
TGCCCCTGAGAGGGCAGTGTGTGCAGCAGAGAGTGAGAAGTCTATTCAGTGGAAACCCCAGAAGTTTGGAAAAGCCAGGAACATGGATTGTGCAAAGAGGGAGTAAAGCTGGCCTAACAGAGAAGCCATGGGAGCTACCGCTGTGAGTGCCATAGGGGGTAGAGCTGTGTAAGGCCAGAGCTCACAATTCAGTGCAGACTGTTTTGGATGCTCCAGTTGGAGCTATGGGATTTAATGTTCGTCCTGCTGGGTTTTGGACTGGTGTTGGAACCAGTGTTTTGTATTCCCTTGTTGTTTGCAATTTTTGGAATTGTAATTGGATATGTTTAACTTTACTATTGTACCAGGGTTCCCAGTTGAGAATTTGCCTTGGATCTTGGAAGAGACTTGGGATTTGGACTTTTTGGCAATGCTGAAACTGTTGGGACTTTGGCAACTTTTCCAGATGGTCTAAAATGTCTTTTGTACAAAGGGATATGTATGAGACCTTGGGGGTCCAGGGGCAGAATGTTATGGTTCATGCCTAGTTGTTCCCCCCAAAGCCTCATGCAGTCTTGAGGCAAGGACTTCTATAGATTGAGACTTGACTCCTTGAGTCACTCGAATTTTGTGATTTAGTACTGATCTAGAGTTTGAGACTTGATCCATGATCCCTGGGATTATGTGTTTTAATACTGATGGGATTATCCATCTGAGTACTGCTGAGACTATGCATGTGGCCTGAGACAATAGGCTAAGGTAGAGAGCCTGAATGTAATATAAAGAGAGACAGACTAGCTGCTGTTGCTCTGCTGCTCTGATTGATTGACTGCCTCTGCCACCATTTTGTTGCTGTTCCACTGCCATGAACTGGATGCTCTCTGCTCTGTTCTACTCTTCTTTCTACCTATCGTTATTTCTTCCTGCCTCAGTAATTGCACGGGCTCTCCTGTGTGTCAGTTTTGACCTCCAAGGTAAAGCTTTGAGGCATGACTAGATAAAACTCTATTCATGGATTGATGGGAAATACCGATTCCAATGTAAGTATAAGATGTTTGATAATCAGAAAGACAGTGATGTTAAGCTCAAGTACCTATGTTATAGAGTAATAGTATCATGAAGCTTCTCTTCTGGAGGGTTAAGAATGTAAGTTTACAGACCAAAAATTAGAGAGAAAGAAGAGCTACAAGGATAGCCAATATTTTGGCCCTAGGCCTTCAAGATGAGTGAGGACTTAGGACATAAGAGAACCTGTTCTGTAACATCCTATAACCCAGTGGTTTCCCAAATGTTCTGTTCAAGGAGATTAAGAAACCACAAAGGAAATAGATTGACAATGTATAATTTGCCTAAGGAGAGTCACCTAGAGAGAAAATAGTCTGTCAGGCTTTCATAAAGAGCAAACTGGTCAAGCAATGGCCATGACTCATCCCAACTGCTGACACTGACAACAGTCCTACAAAACACTGTACATGGTTTCAAAGTAAATCCTGAGGGATTTTGAATGACTTGGGAAATAAAAAAGTTCCATGTTTTGTTATACAGGTCTTGCTTTAACTTGCTTTTAACCACCCAGCAGAAAAGTTTAACCAAGAGGCATAAAATGTAAAGCTAGACTGGTATGCTGAGCTGTAAAAGACTTAAATAAACAGCTTCCGACATTGCCAGTTCTGCCACTAACCCACTGTGATTATGGAATACTGGACTATGTATACAACTACTTTCTCTTAGTCCAATGAGAAGAAATTTTTTGTATCAACAATGATTAGAAAAATTATCATGTCTATATCCTGTGCTCTGTATAACTAATAGGACAACAATATGAATTGTATCAATTATTGGGAATGTACTACTAACGTAGTGGTTCTCAGCCTTTCTAATTCCGTGACCCCGCAACACAGTTCCTCATGTTGTGGTGACTCCAAACCAAAAAATGATTTTGGTGGCTACTTCAAAACTGTAATTTTGCTACAGTTTTGATTCAGAAAGGCTTTAGGCAACCCCTGTGTTTTAGTTGTTCGACCCCCTCCTGGGTCGCGACCCACAGGTTGAGAACCACTGTACTGAAGTATTTTTGAAAATGTCACATTGTTATTTCTTTTTTTTTTTTTTGAGACAGGGTCTCACTGTGCAGTTCAGGCTGGCCTTGAGCTCACTTTTGTAGCCCAGGCTGGTCTCGAACTCACAACGATCCTCCTGCCTCAGCCTCCCAAGTGCTGGGATTACAGGCATGAGCCACCACGCCTGGCTGTTATTTCTTATTAAAAGAAAAAAATTGGGGGGGGGGGGCTGGGGAGATAGCTCCAAGGCACAAGCGCCTGCTGGGCAAGTGCAAGGTTGTGAGTATGAACCCTGGTCCTAAAAAAATAAATAAATAAATAAAAATAAAAATAAAAAATTTTTAAAAAAAGAAGCTTACTTGCCAGCTCCAACAACAAAAACAAAACAAAAAACAACTACTCATGAGGAAGGAGTCTATATCATGAGGAACCTCCAAAACATTTATCCAGGAGTTAATATTGTGCCAGGCATGATGGGCATTGCTTGTAACCCCAGCACTCAAGAGGCTGAGGAAGGAAGATTATTGCAAGTTTGAGTCCAGCCTGGGCTACAAAGTAAGCTCAAGGCCAGCCTGGACTGTATAGTAAGACCTGTCTCAAAAAAGACAATCAGTACATAGAGGAAAAAAGGCAGTTGTTTCTCATCCCACTCACCCTTTCAAACAGTCTTCCTTGAATGTCTAAAGAGATAGATCTTGGGTTCTTACTCTAAGCCTTTGGAATGTTAATCATTGCAAGAGAACAGATAAAGCTAATGTATCCAGCCATACAAAAAGGAAATCTCCTTGATCTAGGCTATCTTTTGCATCACCTTGAAGTGATCCAGAAGACAAACTCTCTCAAGTTTTCTCACTATGGAAAGTCCTCAATACCCAATGAATTGCATTTACTCCAGGTCTCAAGTGTCAGTAAAATTTTTTTATAAGAGCTTATTATGTGAGAACAAAAATAGTTTCTCTGTAGCTCTGTAGCCTAGAGCTACATAATGTTTAATCTGTAAACATGATAACTTTCCATATATTTAAATTCATTTAAAATGTTCTATAAAATTTTATACAGGTCTTCTTGTCTTCCTTTAAATTTCTTATTCTATTTTCTTCATATTTTAACTTTAAAATTTGTTTTCCTTCTGTTTTTTAAATTTTTTTTATTTTGTACTAGCATCATTGCTAAATTCTTTTATTTTTATTTTTATTTTTTTTTATCTTAGGGAAGGGTCTACAAGGTGTTCAGGATCTCACTACTAGTTTGACTTATAATGATTCGTATGTTTACTGCCTCCCAAGAGCTGGGATTACAGGCACGCAACCCCACTCCCAGTCTTATCATTGCTAAATTCTTAATGAAGTATGTTTTAGATTCTTTGAAATCTTCTATCAATAAGAAGTTTGTTTCTCCCTTTGGGGCTTTTATGATTTATGTCTTTACTAGAGGTGCCACATTAACTAAGACATCAGTACACTATTGAAAATGAGTAGCGATAGCCAGCATCTTTGTCCCTAATTTTTAAAGAAATGCCTCTGATATGTCACCACTAATGTTTACTGCCAGTTTTTAGTAAACACTGTTAACAGATTAAGGAGCTAGTTTCTATTTCTATTTGAGTGCTGTTTTCATTAACAGTAACTGCGTTGCATTTGTGTACTTTATTATGATTATAATTGTACAAAAAATTGTTGTGTTGAACCACATTTATAGATTTTAAATATTAAGCCATTGTTTGTTACATTTCTATGTAAAGTCTAAGTTGCAGTGTAGTATTTTCTAAATAGTAGAATGATAGTATAGATAACATTTATGTAGCCCAGTATCTGTTCTGATACCACTTTCTTACTGCCATGTAAAGTGCTTACCATACATTAGATGCTTTAATCATTATCACAAACCATTAATTAGGTATTACTTTTACCTCAAATTGGATGCTTTTTGCCCCTGGAAATTATGGAATCAGTAACAATCCAAACACCTATTGAGCAGCAAAGGAAGCTTTCAGTCTTGGCTAAGGATAGGAGAATAAATGTTTTAGCTTCCTGAGAAAGGTAAAAGAAAGGAAGGCAAGGGATAGGTTAATAAATAAGGTACAACCCTGTCTTTTCTGAGGATTTATGTGCCGTGTCTTTCTGCTCCTTTTTGGCTCTTGATGATCATTGTCATGACGGTTGCCACTGTCATAGTGAAGGGGAGTGTGTTATTTATCATGCAGGGAGATTGTAATGAGTTAAAAGTTGTCTATCCTTCACTCTCTGAGGCATCTTAGATGCAGTTAGCTTCAGATAACACATCTGAGAAGGGACGTCCAGCTAACAGGCATCCTGTCCCAAAAATAAGATTAGAATGGGACAGAAATTGAGCTATGTCAATAGGTAGTACCAGATTTGGACAGAATAATGTTATTTTATTTTTAGTAATTTCATTTAATAATACTGAGATTGATTTATAATTTAATTGTATTATGAAAGAATTTGATTTATATATTTGTTCTTTGGAAGCTAAGGAGACTTCATGTTTGAGATTTTTCTATTTTTAAAATTTTCAATGTGCACTTTTAAAGAGTATTTTTCCAATACAGGGCTTTAGCTTCAATACATATGTTGATTGAAATTTTCAAATCTTTGCACCATTTATTCAATTTGTATGTTAATGATAAATTGAATTTTCACATCATTATGATATATTTACCATTTTTCTGTGAAGTTCTAGTAATCTCTTCTTATTATATTTCCAGTCTCTTGCAGAATGCACTAAAATTAAAAATATTTCTTCCTAATAGATTGCATTTTGTGATTCCATGGTAATATTCCCTATCCCTAATAATGTATTTTCTACTAAAGCCTAGATTTTGTATCTTAATCTGATAAAACAAACTGCCTTTAACTGGTAAGTTTAGCCCTTTTATATTACTTTTGATCACTAATATGTCTAGATTTGTTTCTGCCTCTTATAATATTTGCTATTTAAGCCATTTTAAAATGTACAGTTTAGTAGTATTAAGTACATTCATATTGATGTACAGCCCATGTTCACAATTCTTTTTATTTTAAAGAATAACTTAAATTCTTGTTTCCTTGTTCAGATTTTTCTTTCTAGATATTTGGTAGTTATTTATAAATTTTACCTTGTGTGCTAACACAATGTAAATTTAACATGCTAAACTGCTTCCTCCCTGAAATTCAAGGACTTTAAATTCTGTTACCTCATATCAATTTACATATTGTTTTTGACAAATATATTAATAGTTATATGCTTTTACCGTATAAATTAGATATTTTTAGTAGTCATATTTATGCACATTTCTTTATGTTCACAGTCAAGTTTTTCAGCTTCTCATTCATTCATTTGTCTTGCATTAGACTGTTCTTTTAAGAACACTGTTCTTTTCCCTGATATAAAGCTGTAGAAGTCTCTTTAGTGGAAATGTGATTATCGCAAGCTCTGTCAAGTTTCTGTTTATGTGGAACCTAGTAGTTGAGAAATAATTTTTCTATGTTCAATTTGTTAATCTCTTTGAAAGTATTTTGTACTATTTCTGTTTCTGTTATATATGCTTGTTCTGGGTTGTCATTTTCCTCCTGATTTGTTTAAGGTATTTTGTTTCTCTGGCATTATCTGGTTTCATTTTTTGAATTTTGTGGCTTTGAGTTTCTTTCTCTTCATAAATAAAGAGGTTTTATGTTGATAAATTTGTATTTTTACTTGGAACACTTTTTTTTTAACTGCTAAATGTTCTGTAGAGTTCATTTATAAAAAATTTGCTCGATCATTTTTAATAAACTTTTATTATTTTCCCACTTTTATAGTTCCTTGCCTTATTCAGACATTTCATACATAACAATCTTTTGTTGATATGTGATCATTTTAATGTCTGAATACTTTTGGTGTTTGTTTTGTTTATACTGTTTGATTATCATGGTTTGTTCTCTAGGCATTTGGGGATATGTTTCTCTGAGCTCGTATTCATTTGCTCTTTTTTTTTTTTTTGCGGGACTGGGGTTCAAACTCATGACCTTGCATTTGCCAGGCAGGCACTTATGCCACAGAGCTATCTCCCCAGCCCCTCAGTTGCTCTTAATGTATGAAAAATTCAAATTTCCTTGAAGTTCTTCTCCCCAAAAGACCTGTGTTTTCTCTTGTCAGGGAGCAGATACTTGAGCTGATCCTAGTCTGCTGGGGCCACTCCTGAATCCAGGAGTATCAGGGTTCCTTTTTACCTCCTTACTACTTAGTCTCCACATTAAGAGCAACCCTTGTGGATCATTTATCATTATTTGTATTTATCCAGTCTCAAAATATTTATTACATTTCACAGAATCTTTATTTTAACCATCACATCTTAATGTTTCTATTCTGTCTACCCACTTGTGCAAATGTAGTTAAGTCAGCACCTCTCTTGAGTTTATCATGTTAGCATAGAAACTGAGAATATAAACAGGACACCATGGCCTTATTGTCTGTTCATGGGTAGTTTGTTTCCTTTAATTTTGTCCCGAGCTAAGTAATCTTGGCTCTCCTTGAGTTAAAAATAGTTACTTTGATGGCCAAATTTGATCTCTAGGTTGCAGAATTGGTAACTTATATTCTCTTTACAAAACCGTAGGAACTAGTCCAGGCTAGTGAGCGATTAAAAAATCAATCCAAAGAGCTGAAAGACGCACACTGTCAGAGGAAACTGGCCATGCAGGAATTCATGGAGATCAATGAGCGACTAACAGAATTGCACACCCAAAAACAGAAACTTGCTCGGCACGTCCGAGATAAGGAAGAAGAGGTGGACTTGGTGATGCAAAAAGTTGAAAGCTTAAGGCAAGAACTGCGCAGAACAGAAAGAGCCAAAAAAGAGGTTAGTAGTCAGGCAAATTGTGTAGTGCCCACTAAGTAGTGGTTAAAGTTGCTTTCTGAGACTAGTGAAACCATATATTTTCATTCTTTAATTTTAGAAAACAATTATTGCATGGTTTGTTAATATGAATGAATTTCTACATTTCAATTATGTTCTTATTGACATATAAATTTCCATGGGAAAATATTCTGTTTGAAAAATTATAACTATGTTATCTTTTTTGTTTTTATTTTATTTTAAAGCTGGAAGTTCATACTGAAGCTCTAGTTGCTGAATCATCTAAAGACAGGAAACTACGAGAGCAGACCGAATATTATTCTAAGCAACTGGAAAATGAATTGGAAGGACTGAAGGTACCTTTTGCTTTCACATTATGATTTTTTTTCTTCTCCTGAGACAGAGTCTTACGAAGTAGCATAGCCTGGTCTTGAACTTGCTTACGTAGCCCAGGCTGGCCTCAAACTCACAGTGATCTTCTTGTCTTAGCCTCCTGAGTTCTGGACTTACAGGCATGCACCACCATGCCTGGCTCTATTTATGATTCTTAATTTTCTTCTTTTTTAGATTTTTTTTTAAAGAATTTTATTTTATTTTATTTTCTTGTTTCAGAACTTTTGTTTGTTTATTTATTTATTTTTATGGCCAGCTCAGCCTGCCCTGAGGGCAGGGCTGGCGCGGCATATGGTGCCGGGGACCAAACCGTGGTCCCTGCAGCCGCCTAAGCTTTCCTAAGCAGGCGCTTTAGACCACTG
Organism: Myocastor coypus; assembly: GCA_004027025.1. NCBI lineage: Eukaryota > Metazoa > Chordata > Mammalia > Rodentia > Myocastoridae > Myocastor > Myocastor coypus. Next base: position 138,870 of record PVJA010000845.1, on the reverse strand, counting down.
AGCTATCCTGCTGGGCCCCTTCTTTTTAGATTTGATAATGTTATCTTATGTGCTCTTTGGTGTAGATTGTAAGGAACCTGTACTTTAAACCTCATATGCTTCTTATTCTTACCAGTAGGAAGCTGGTATAGCTATTCTTAGTAATGGAGAGGAAAGGGAATACTATGTTTAGTGTTCATACTGCCTGAATAACATGCACTGGTAATGTCCACATAAGTTGGGATAACATACATTAACCTTCCTCTTTCCCCTAGTCTGTCATATAAATACTCAGGAGAGTTTCAGACAGCTTGCAAACACTTGTGTTAGTTGGAATGAAATGATAGCACAGGCTAACATATTTCAGCAGAAGTTGCTGTGCAAGGAAAATTCTTGTGCTGTTTCTCAAATTAGACTCTTAGATTTAATACCTAGTTTCACCAGTTGCTGTCTGTGTAACACTGAAACAAACACTTGCTTTCTTTATCCTCTAATTTATTTTTTCAATTTTTAAAAAAATCTTTATTTGGTACAGGGTCTCACTACATAGCTCAGACTCATAGTGATCCTCTTTTCTTAGCCTCCCTAGCTCTGGGATTACAGTTATGCACCACCATGCCCAATCTCAGTGGCTAGCATGGTATACAGTACCAGGGATTGAATCTGGGTCCTTGTGCTTTCCAGGTAGGCCCTTAGATTTCCAGAGCTATGTCCCTAGCCATATCCTCCAATTGTCTCATCCGTGAAAACCTCTTTTGTGTCAGGATTGTTATGGTTTGTGTGTATTTGTCCCTTCCAAAGCCTCATGCAGCCATTGAGGTGCAGTTCTACAGTTTGTGGTTAATTCATGATCCAATGCTAAGATTGTGGGTCTTAGTACTGGTAGGATTATAAGTGTGAGTGCTGCACTCAGCTTGGAGCAAATAGCCTGAATGTAACATAAGAGAGACAAAGAGACAGACAGACTTGCTCTCTGTAGTCATTGTTGCTGTTACTCCTCCCTTTTGCTCTTGCTGTTTTGCTGCCTTCTGCCACCATGAACTGCTGCCCTCTTCCGTGTGCTAGTCTGCCTTGGAGCCAGCTGAGTATGGATTAAAACCTCCATTAAACTGTGAACTAAATAAACATTTCCTCGCTTCATTTTGAGGGTCAGGTATTTGTCCCAGCAATGAGAAAAGAGTAACTGAGACAAGAGTCCATACATATTTACAAGCTGACACCCCACAAGTATACAGTAAGATTAGTAGAGTGATAGTATGACATATGTCAATAAAAATATCAGAATCAACTTGAATATTACTACACAAAGTCCAGGTGCTCTTGTGCTACTTCAGAATTCTGTTGGTAGCTGTAACGTAACTCTTACTAATGACTTATTCACACTTTCTCACCACCTAAACTGTGACATTGCTTATTGAAAACACAGATAGATATACTATTAATTTGTTCTTCGTGCTGGACCAGACACTGAACACTTATTTAATAACTATGTTAAATCAGTGACCAAATCGTGGAAGGAATTAAGTCCAACTTACTTTTGACAGTTGCATATCAGAGTCTATAAGTAATGTTCCTCCTCTGCTACAAATAGAATTATAAGTTCTAGATTTTATTTCTCATTTTTGTTTTGAGATTTATTTCTTTTGGTTCAAAAGTCAGCCTTGGTTAGTTTTACAAATTAAAGCTATATCTGTATATAAAGCTTGATTTATGCATTTAAATTTTTAAAATTTATTGTGTCAAGGCATATAGTACCATTGATCTCCATCAGATACTCCCTCAACTCTGAACACACTTATCACTTGTTCTGGCTGCTTATTGCAGTACTTCTGAAATCCTCTTTTGTGAGTGTTTTTAATTGCACTGTTATGGCAAAATCAATTTAAAGTATTTTCCTTGAAAACATGTTTATTTTGACTTTGAAAAGGAGCCTGAAGTTGCAGGTAGCAGAGCTGGTCAACAAGGGTTGATGAAGACATACTATAATGTTTTTATGAGCCTGCCTTTTCATTGAATGGCACTTGTCAGCAGCATTCACATTTTTAAGACAGTCACAAAAGAGGACTGCCAGAACTTCTCTGGAAAGTAGCAAGAATAATTGGGTGAGCTGGGTATGCTGATACACGCCTATAATCCCAGCACTTAGGTACCAACACAAGAGTATTGTTGAGAGTTCAAGGCCAGGCTGGTCTACTTAGTGATTTCAAGGCTGGCTTGAACTGCCTAGCAAGATCTTGTCTAAAAAAATAGTGTTAATAATAAACTACTAGAATGATTGGGTAAATTTCACATGAGGGAAGTATGTTGAGGGAAGCCATTGGCAATGTGTTTTTACCATAATTAATTTTAAAACTTTAAACATCCTTTTTTATATTAGTATATTTGAAATACATAATAAATATATTCTATCTTATTTTTTTACCATTTCATGTACGCCTGTCCCTGTGGAGCAGAATTAGAATAAAGAGATCATTACTATCAGAGATGCTTTTCATTCAGGGTCTGCTTTGTTTCCAGCAATGTTCTAGGAACTTTGAATGATAAAAAAAAGAAAGAACCATTAAGAAAAATGAAGTGTAAAATACACACTAGAAGAGATCTTAGGCATTGTTTGCATTTAAGAAATTGAAACCCAGAAGAGTAAAACATTTTGTAGTCATAATAGAGTATTAGTGCCATGTTCTATCTAGTAGTTTACTTTGTTTTTTTCTATAATAAACACTGTACCATACTCTAAATCACACATATTTACCTACTTTCCCACCCATAAATTTGAGGTTGTGTTGGCTATTATTAGGCTATTTCAAAAAGTAGGGTTTCTTGTGAAAGAAATAATACAAATATAATTTTAAAGGTATTATGGCTCTTTTTTTTTTCTTTAGTCTTTTTTGTGCAGGGTCTCACTATGTGAGTCTTTTAAAAGTGAATATCCCATTAAGAGTATTTTTCAAGGGCTCAGAAGGTAGCTCAGCAGTCTAAGCACCTGCCTATCAAGCGCAGGGACCTACTTAGGTTTGGTCATCGGTACCAATGCCACACTGCCAGCTACTGAAACAAGGTGTGGTGGTGTATGCCTGGGGGGATACAGTACTGGGGGGACTGAAAACAGGAGGATCACTACAACTTCAAGCTGCTCAGTAAGGCCTTATATCAAATACATTAAAAAAAAAAACAAAAAAACAAAAAAACACCTCTCTATAATCAGCCAGAGTTGACAAGATGTAGTGGCTTTTACCCAAGAACAGAAGAATTTTTCAAGTGCATACAGGAAATTCTCCAGGATTGACCATATATTAGTCACAGAGTAGTCTCGGCATATGTAAAAAGATTAAAGTCATGCAAAAAAGTGTCTTTTCCAACCACAACAGAATGGAGCAGGAAATCAATTGCAAGAGAAAAACTAGAAATTGCTAGGAAAGAATAAAAATGAAAATACAATATACTACAGCTTATAGGGTATAGAAAAGGTTATACTATATGGGAAATTTATAGCTGTAAATGCCTATGTTAAAAAGGAAGAGGGCTGGGCAGATGGCTTATTGGCATAAATTGCCTGCCTGGCAAGTGCGAGGTCCTGAGTTTGATACCAGGCCCTGCATACCATGCTGGCAAGAACACCAGGCACGCTATGTGGCCCTGAAACCAAGTGTGGTGGCACATGCCTATAATCCTGCCACTGGGGAGGCTAAGATAGGACGATCACTATGAGTCTAAACTGTTTAGCAAGACCCTGTATCAAAAAATAATAATAATTAAGATAAAATAAAAAGGATGAATGAAATCAGTAATCCAGCTTTACACCTTAAGAAACTTAATAGAAGAAAAGCTAAACCCAAATATAGGAGAAGGAAACAAATAGTAAAAATTAAATCACACATAAAATAAAGAATAGAAATATAATAGAATCAGTGAAACAAAAAAAGCTCTTTGGAACATTAACAGAATTGGCTCATTTAGTTAGGAGGGGGAAAAAGAGAATACAAATAACTAACATCAGAAATAAAAGTGGGTGCTTTATTAATGGCCAATTAAAAGAACTGTGATATTACTATGAACAGCTCTGTGCCCATAAAGTTGGTATCTTAGATAAAGGGACAAACTCCTTGGACACAAAAAACCTAAGAAAATCTCAGAGGACCTGTCACAGAATAGAATCAGTGATCAAAAACTCTTTTAACAAAGAAAGGTGCAGAATCAGACTGCTTCTGTAGTCAATTAAACCAAAAATTTGAAGAAGAGTTAGTTTCAGTCCTCCTCAAATTCTTCCAAATGCAGAAGAGGTGTAAACATTTCCTAACTTATTCTTTGAGACCGACTTCATCCTCAATACCAAAGCCAGATAGAAGTATCACAAAAATAGGAAATTATAGACCTACATTGCTTAGGAATATTGATACACAAATTCTTCAGAAAATACTAACACGTTGAATCCAAAAGCACATTTAAAGGATTGTACACCATGATGAATACGTTGTGGCCCAAAAATGCAAAGGTGACTAACAAGAAAACCAATCTAGTAGCACATTTATAGGACCAAAAGAAGGAAATCATATGGTTGTTTTAATTAGTGCATGAAAGTAACTTGACAAAAATTCAAAATTATTTTATGATAAGCATTCTCAGAAAACTAGAGATAAAAGAGGACATACTCAGTATGATAAAAGATATATTTTATGTTTCACTGGTAACATTATTCTATTGTGAAAGACTGAAGCCTTCCACATAAGATCAGGAATTAGGCAGAAATGGCTGTTTTCACCATTGCTGGTTTTTGGTATTTACTGGAGATTCTAGCCTGAACAATTATACAAGACAAAGAAATAAAAGGCATCCAAATTTAAAAGAATTTATACCATCTCTCATCATAAATAACATAATCTTATGTTTACAAAATCCCAAAAAAACTAAAGACAGGTATTAGGGTTTATTTTGCAAAGTATAAGATCAGTAACAAAAATGAGTTGTTCCTGCAAGCCAACAATATACAATCTGTAAAGGAAATTAAGAAAGCAATTTCATTTACAATAGCATATAAAAGAATGTATCTTGAAATGATTTCAACCAAGGCAGTTAAAAACTTGTACACTGAAAATTGCAATACACTGCAAAGAGAAATTAAAACCTAAATAAATGAACGGCATCCCATGTTGATATTGTTATTTATCAGTAATGCATTAATGCTCAAATTATGTAAAGATCTTTTCAACAAAAAAGGTAAAACGTTCCGAGGTGCTGGGGCCAGAAGATGGCGGCTGCCGCCAAATTGAAGCTGCTGGAGAAGTCTCTGAGACTAAGTGAGGGTAATAAGTACAGTGCTCAGGGTGAGCAACAGATTCCAGTTCTTGAGACAAACAATGGCCCAAGTCTAAGAAGATTGACAACAGTAGCAACTCATCTAGTCAAGCAAGCCAACAAGGAACATTTGCTGGGAAGCACTGCAGAAGAAAAGGCATTGGTTCAGCACTAGTTAGAGTACAAAGTCATGCGTATAGATGGACACTCCAATAAGGAAAATGCCCAAATACTCATGAAGGATCTTAATTCATATCTTGAAGATACAAGTCTACCTTACAGGATCTGACTTTACCTTAGCAAATATCTTATTATACTGTGAACTTCATTGCTTTATAGTTGACCTGATAGTGCAAGAGAAGGAGGAATATCTTTGTGTATCTTGCTAGTTTTGTCAAATTCAGCACTATCCAGGCATCAGGCAACATCTGTCAAGTGTTGTCTTCATCAAGAACAGACGATGTTCCAACTCTGAGTAGAAGTTACACATGCCTACAGAAATGTGATTACATGTACTTAAATGCAAAGTGCATTCATTACACAGGAGTAACATAAACTGATATGCAATCACTGTTTATTTATTGGAACTGATAGAATTTTAGAAGCATAAACTCATGTCTGAATGTTTTATTTGTTCATTAGTTGAAGTCTTGCAATTTTTTGTGTAAAAACTCAACTGCTATCAAAAAAGTTGATCAGAAGGGCCAGCAAGATGGTTCAGTGGTCTAAGGTGCCTGCTTAGGAAAGCTTAGGCAACCACAGGGACCATGGTTTAATTCCAGGCACCCCCAGGGCAGGCTGAGCTGGCTATAATAGAAAAAAAAGAAAAAAAAAAAAAGAAGTTGACCAGAGTATACATTACCTTGTTTTTATAGATAAATTTATTTTAATAAAAGTTGCAAATCTGTGGCTTAATCTTAAAATAATTTCAGATCATCCTCTGAATAGTTGTCTTATTTGGCTATTTATTAACTCCTTTCATATTTTAAAATTAATTTTACTCTTGCAGACATTCGCAGTAGTTTATTAAAAGCTGTAATAAATTATGCCAATGGTACAGAAAGGAAGACATGTTTGTTTTCAGATATGTATATGAGCTAGTAAATGCATTTTTTAAAAAAAAGATAAAAATTCCAATTAAAAATGGGCAAAGAAAAAAAATGAGCAAAGAACTTGAATAAACATTTCCAGAAGAAATATACAAGTAACCAATAAATATGTGCAAAAATTCTAATAACAGTCTTTGATTATTAGGGAAGTGCAAATTAAAGTCAAAATAATCAAAATAAGATACTACTGTTTACCTTCTAGATGTCTAAATTAGAAGAAAAGAAGGAAGAAGGGAGATAAAGAAGAAAGAAAATTGTTGGCAAGGATATAGGGAAATTGGACCCTTTGTATCTAGCTTATGGGAATATAAAATTATATAGCCTCTTTAGAAAACAATTATTGATTCTGCAAAAAGACAAATACAAAGTACTATATGACCCAGCAGTTACACTTCTAGATATATACTAAAAATATTTTTAAAAGATGCTCTTTTTTTTTTTTTTTTTTTTTTCCAGTACCAGGGATTGAACTCAAGACCTTGCGCTTTCCAGGCAAGCACTTACTCTACTGAGCTATCTCCCCATCCCCCTAAGATGCTCTAAATATATGTTATGCCAGTGTTCATTGCAGTACCGTTATTACAGTAGTAAAAAGGGGGAAGCAGCCTACGTGTGTAATATGGTTGAATAAACCTAGTACATATGTGGAATGGTGCATCACTCAGCTATAAAAATGAGTGATGTTCTGATACATGATATATAGCACAGTTGATTCTTAAAAGCATTTAGTAAAAGGTGATGGTCACAAAAAGATAAATGCTGAATGATTGAAATTAACGAATTGTCTAAAGTTGGCAAGTAATTAAAAAAGTAAAATAAACATTACCAGCATCTGGTAGAGGTAATAAATTATTTTTTTTGTTTTTCTTTTTCCTTATTTTAAAAAGTTAAAAAAAAAAAACAAAACAAGGGGCCAGCCAGATAGCTCAGGGGATTAAAGAGCCTGCTTAGGCATATGCTGGGACCTGGGTTCCATTCCAGGCACCATGCTCGTCCCACCCTCAGGCCTCACTGAGAGGGCACACGCCTATAATCCTAGCGCTTGGGAGACTGAAAATGGGAGAATCACTATGAGTCTGATCTATGTAGAGAAATCCTGTAGATCCTGTACTAAAGTACATTATAAAAAAAAAAAAAGAAAGAGAATTACAAAACAACATAAAACAGTAAAAATGGTACAGAATCTTGAAAGCAGAATAGAAAATTAACAATGGTTGTTATATTACACATTATCAAATATGTTGCTCAGATTACCAGATAATAGGCATGTAAGATTGAACAGACTATTAAATATTAGTTCTTCCTTTCAATAAACCTTAATTTTTTTCCTCGTCCTTTTTACTTTTTATTTCTTAGTTTATTTTGAAGAGAGTATATAAATAATAGATACTAGAGATGATACACATTTAAAAGTACAGGATGAAAGACATTCAACCATGGTTCTTATATTGCATGTTGCTGTTTCAATATAGTTGCTAAGATTATAGATATTAGCATATAAAACTGGTCAAAGTAAAAGTGTTTAACATTTATGATAGAAATTAGTAGTGCAATTACTGGCTATCCTATCTATATATTTACATGATTTTCCCCCTCCCTTTTTTTCTTCTTTCCCTCATCTCAGTTGTTTATTTCTTATGTTCAGTTTCTTTTTGTTCTACTGTATCTGTTGTAATTTTTAGATCTTATTTATGCTTTCAGGTTCTTACACTAGGGAGACAATACAGTGTTTCCACGTGTGAGTCTGATTTATTTCACTTACGAGTATAGCCTCTAGTTGCATCCATTTAGGCTTTTAATAAAAAGCCTTGTTTATCTTTCTTTATAGCTACGTTGTATAAGAATCCCACATCTTTTTTGCCTATTCTGCAGGTGATGAACATTTGGCTTGTTTAAAAGATAATTGTTGGCAAAATTTTGCTTTCAAATGATAGTTTTAAAAGCCTATTTTTTCAGTGAAACAGAACATAGCAAATTAATTCATGGCACTAAATTATACACTTGAACTGATAAAAATGAAAATTGTTTTTATATAATATATATTTTAAAAATTAATACACCAGTAACCAAGGCAATCAAATTTTACAGTGGTCAATTGTATGGTGTCTGAATTATCACTATGAAAATATTGTTAAAGGAATATTTTATAGTTATTACTATATGTTGGTTTTTATTTTTCCCTTCTATTAGTTTTTCTAGGGCTGCCATTAAAGAAATAATATAAACTCTTATCTTAAAAAAATTTGTTGTCTCAGTTCTGGAGGCTAGATTTTTAGCATGAACTTATTAGCATAATTAGCTATTGATAATTACCGACAGGATGGCCAAATATTAAAGCACCTGCAAGCGCAGAGAACAGAAGTTTGATCCCTGGGCCTGCTCTGCCAGCCCTACTCTGGGGGCTTACTGAGACAGTTGAGACTGGGCATGGCAGCCTGCCCCTATAATCCCAGCTTTTGGGAGGCTGTAAACAGGTATGAACACTACAAGTCTGATCTAATAGTGAGACCCTAAACACACTGTAGACCCTTCCCCTAAAAGAATGAATAGAAAATTAAAAGATAATTACTAACAGACTTTGGTGTTGCTTGGCTTATAAATCCATAGCCCACATCTGCCCTTGATGTCCAAATCACTACTTTTTATCAGGACACAGTCATGTTGGATTATTCTTCATCCTGAGGATTTTATTTTGACTTACCTCTGAAAGACTTTAAATGAAATCACATTAGGAGATACTAGTGGTTAGGTCTTTAACACATGCAGTTTGGGGAGATACAATTCAACATAAAACATTTTTATTTTTCACTCAATAGTGTAATAAGCATTTTTGTCTATTCAAAATCATCACAAATATAATTTCAATTATTATAAATAGGTCAATAGGAATTTCTCTGATTATATTTTTAACTTGATTTTACTTTTATAACATAATTGTTATAACACCTTTATCTACTTTTCTGTGTTATTTTCTGACAAGAAATATATACCTAAAACTGAAATTAACAAATAATGTTTAGATACTTCATAAATACCGTAAATCTGTATAAATATGAGAGGTCGAAAAAGTTGTAGGGTTTTTTTTCAAGTGCTTATGTATTATTAATCATGCCTTTTCTTCGTGTATCTTTAGTTATTTTTGTTTTGTTTTGTTTCTATTTGATTTTGTACTCAGTCCCTAACTGAAAGAAAACTGTACTGGCTCCCTCACATGTGAGGTATATAATTTTATTTTTAATCTTTATTTATTTATGTTATGGCCTGCTCAGCCTTCCCTGGGGGTGGGGCTGGTGCAGCATGTAGTGACAGGGTCAAACTGTGGTCCCTTGCAGTTGCCTAAGCTTGCCTAAGCAGGCACGACTGCTAAGCTATTTCGCCAACCCAAAGTATGTAATTTTAAGAATAGAGGATTAATGTGGACCAGTAGAAACTGCTATGGTCAGGGTGGGGATAAGGGTGGTGATCCTCTTAGTATTTAACCATTTATTAAGAAAATACTAAGGCTGGCCAGATATCTCAGTGGATTGAAGCACCTGCTTAGGCAGACAGGAACTAGGGTTTGATCCCCAGCATGCCTGCTCTGCCCCTGGGGCACGCTGAGAGGATGATTGAAACTGGGAGTAGTGGCATGCACTTATAATCCCAGGGTTTGGGGGGCTGAAAACAAGAGGATAACTGTGAGTCCAATCTGTGTAGTTGAGACCCTGTAAACCTTGTACTAAATACACTAAAAAAAGAAAATGAAAGAAAGAAAGAAAAAAAAGAGAGAAAAGAAAAGACTTAGCTGAGCTTGGTGATACATGTCTATAATCCTTGACTGGGAAGCTGAGGCAGGAGGATGGCAGGTTCATGGTAAGCCTGGTCAACTCAGCAAAACTCTCATCTCAAAGTATATAAATAGTGCTGAGGGTGTAATTTACTGTGAGAGTCTTAGGATCAAACCCCAGTAACACACACACGCGCGCGCACACACACACACACACACACACACACACACAAAGCAAAGATATATACTCTAGGTCCAGATTCTTCATTGATTTCAGAAGTGGCCTGGCATGCAAAACTGCTTCAAGAAAGAGCCAGAGCAAGTCAGATTCTTGCTCACAGGTTATGCTATTGTTCACTTTGACAACAGGATAGAACTAGTTAATGACCTTTGCAAATTACAAAACTCAAGTTTTGCAGTCATAATCTCTGGTCTGTGTGTTTCATTTTCTTTTGCAGCAATAGCCAGAAGTTTACATTTCTTTTCTCTTGTTATTAAAAGGCCATTTTCACCTATTTCTTGAAAGGGTAGATTTCAACCTGATTTCTCCTCCTTCTTCATGTCCTACCTAAAAGCCAAGAGACCCACCATTTTTTTTATAGTATGGATATGATGTTACTACAGACATTTGTCATTTTCCTAAACTATTTTACAAAAGTCCCCCCTCTTTCCTTTTTGTACATTATCCACAATTTTAATCATTCAGAAACAGAAACATACCTTAAAATTTTTCTGGTGTTTTATGAAATATAATACACACTTTCAGTTTTCTTCCATACACTAACAATAATTGTAAGTCAGAATTTAAATGTAAGACAAATTGTAAGTGCTAGCAAAGGAGTTGTTTAGATAAATAAAGACTAATTTGTTCAAATAAATGATGGTGCATACCAGTAATCACAACACTCCCTGAATACTGAAGCAAGAGGATCATAAATTCAAGGCCAGCCTGGATGACTTAGCAAGATCCTGTCTCAAAAAAATAAGATCAACTATCTAAAATCTTGGTATAAAGACTTAAAAATTAAAAAGACACAGCCTGGAATGGGGAGATAACTCCGTGGCACAAGTACCTGCCTGGCAAGTGCGATGTCCTGAGTTCGAACCCCAGTCTCACCAAAAAAATAAAAAAATAAATAAATGAAATAAAAAGACATAGCCTTTTGTATTGTATTGATTTTGTATGTAATGTAAACAGAGGAAAGTATTCACATTTCAGGTAATTAGTAGCTTTAAATAACTGAATAATATTTTTATATGAGATTATAAAAGATAATGTGCAGTTATATGAATATCTTGTGTGAAAAGGAATTTTTGTCATTATTCTTATGAATTAACCAATCTTGTGTTATTACTTCTGTAGCAAAAACAAATTAGTTATTCACCAGGAGTATGCAGCATAGAACACCAGCAAGAGATAACCAAACTGAAGACAGATTTGGAAAAGAAAAGTATATTTTATGAAGAAGAATTATCTAAAAGAGAGGGAATACATGCAAGTGAGATTAAAAATCTGAAGAAAGAACTGCACGATTCGGAAGGCCAGCAACTGGCTCTCAATAAAGAAATTATGGTTTTAAAAGACAAACTGGAAAAAACCAGGAGAGAAAGGTAAGGATCAAGTTATAAAAATATTTATTAAGTATCTACTGTGTGTCAAGTTCTGGAGGTACATATGCAGTAAACATCCCAATGCTAAATCAAGTTTCTTACATAGGAAGTCATAGTATGTAGCATATGGCAGAAGAGCAAATGTAACAATTGTGTGAGTACAGATAGACGCCCAGGAAGGGCCTGGCACATGTAGCCTTTTTAGACAAAACAGTATCTTAAGCTGAGATCTAAAGGTCAATAAAGAAAATGGGTAAGTAGAGGCAGCAGAAAATGCTAAGATGTACAGAAAGAGAGAAGCAGCGCATTCAGAAAATGAATGCTGTGTACTGTGGATGAAGTGAAATAAGTGAAAGGTGTGAAAAACATGGCTAGACAGAAGAGTAGAGGCAAGGTCAAAATGAGTGCAAGACCTTTGTGCTATATTCTAAGACCAGAGAAGGACAGTGACATGGTTATATTTATATTTTTGAATGATCTTTCTTGCTATGTGGAGAATTATTTGAAAGGAACAGACAAACAGTGGGTCATCAAGCTGTGACAGATGAGCGGGTGCTGCTGAGGTAGTCATAGCAAAGTTGGAGAGAGTAGCATGGATTCAGAAGATACATAGGAGACAGGACCTGCAGGACCTGGAAATTAGCTATGAGAAATGAAGGAACAGGAAAAATTATTAATAGTACTTCTAGAATGTAGACCACCAAGTATATGTTACTGTCATTTTCAACTTAATATTGGAAACCTCAGTTGATTCAGGTTAGTGTACTCATTCACTCAACAAAATTATTTTGGAATCCACTACATATAAATCACTATTGTAAATGTAGCAGTGAACAAACAGATCCCCCTAATCCCTATCTTTATGAAGCTTTCTTATAGTGTGGTTGAAAGGCAACAAAGAAAATAAGTACTTTGCAGAACATAATATATGATGATAAATGCTAAGTATCAAAATTAAATGGTAAATGGCTATGAGGTATAAAGGGAAAGAATTAGATTTTAAGGATTTTTGTTTTTACCTATAATAATAGAGGAAGAATTAGAGAAAAAGGGCAGAGATAGAGGTAAATAGGAGGTTAGGATCTTATTTATGTGTTGTGCTTTCCTGTTGAGTTTGGCATGGTGAACGTGAGGTGCTTGATCAGTGGTTTGCAGCCGAGGAAAGTGTCAGATGCAGATTGGAGGTCAAAGGCATAGTAGATCCTGAGTGAAGCCACCTGCTCTAGTTGATGAGCTACTGTGGAAGAAAGAGAAGAGATAGCACTTGGGCAGAGCTGCAAGGAGCACTGTACCTACAGTACATAGTGACAGCTTAGAAAGCAAGTGCTGTGTCTGCAGTCTAAAGAGTGGGATTTCACTAAAGTTACGAAAAACAACACTACATGACAGGGAGAAGGACCCATTCTTCCTAGGGTGGATTGGGTGTTACAAAGTCAGTGTTGAGTTTCATTAAGAGCTGGTTTGGTGGAGGGTGGAGGTAGAAGACAGATACTGATGTTGTGGGGAGCAATTATGTTATGAAAATGAGTGTAGCAAAGTGTTCCAGGATATTTACCAGTGAACAAGAAGATAAGACAAGTGGATGATGAAGCATGATATGATATAGGGGAGAGTTGTGTTTCATTTTAATATGAGACAGACTTAAACTTATTTAATGCTATTAGGAGAAACCACAAATGACTTTACACAAAAATTATACTGAGTATTATTTATGTACATATTTTTCTGAGAAACTTACAATTTTGTTTTGAAGTTATTTGTGTGTTAGAAGATTCTTAAATATAACTGAATAAACGTTTAAGTGGCATACTTGCTTGGAGATAGGGTGATTCTTGATCTTATCATTTACATTTTAATGTATGTTCAGTAATTTATTTTTATTAATTTGTTTTTATTTATGTATTTGGTATAGGGTATCACTACACAGCTCAGACTCATAGTGATCCTCCTGTTTTCAGCCTCCCTGGTGTTGGGATTACAGGCATGCACCACCACACCCAAACTCATCGCTGGCTCAGTATGCCCCAGGGACTGGGCCAGCATAGCATATGAGACTGGAGTTCAAACCCTGATCCCTGTATTTGCCAAAACAGGCACTTACTACGCTGAGCTATCATAAACCGGCCATTATGTTCAGTAATTTAAATATATAAGGAATTAAGATCACCCATTACTTAGGTTCTTTATTCACTTGGAAACAATCATGAAATTACCTAGGTTAATCCACTTTGAATTTTATTTGTAGCTAAACTCCTCCATCAAATTGCCACAGCCATGATAATGCAGTCTTCAAAACTGATTGTCGGTTTCAGTTAGGAGGCTTTTAAAAGTCTTTCATTTCTTTTTTTTTTTTTTTTTTTTTTTTTGTCTTCATTAAGACAAGATTTCCCTGTGTAGTTCAGGCTGGCCTTGAACTTCAGTAATCCCCTGCCTCAGCCTCCCAAGTGCTGGAATCACAGGTGTGTACCACCACACCTGCCTTAGAACGGTGGTCACTTTTCAACATAGTGTTGAATCAGGTTAGGCCCCAGAGCTATTGTGTTTGTAAGTTTTATATTAAATTCATTGTGTACACTTATGTCTAATCAAGAGACATACTGACAGAATTGAAGGAACCATTTGGGAATGTCATGGTGAACTTTCTGTGAGCAAAGAATAAGGAATCATACTGTGATATCTTCTCCTATGCCAATTCCTCCTTTCTCAGTACTTCTTAATATAGGCACAATTGGTTAAGGTGAGCACAGTCAGGATATCTATAGTCATAGGAATTTTTCTTAGATGTTCACATGAAAAATAAATGGATGTTATAAAGCAGACAAGACTATAGACTAAAATCATATGAGTGGAACTTTCACACCTGAGGGAAAGGGTTGACTACTAAGTAAAATAGTCAATATGATAGCCAGTTTGAAATAAGGTTATTTTCAATAAATGTGTTTCCAGTGTGCCATTTTCTAGTATCACCTGCATATACACAGGATACCTACCACAGTGCTTTTTCAGAATGCTAGTCTTCCCCCACTTCTAGTGCATTTATTAGATAATGCCTTGGTGAAGGCAGAGTTCTCAGGTGCTGTCAAGATTGGCCTGTGGGTGACTGAGTAGTTCATACAAAACAGGTCCCTCTAACATTTTCCCTTAGCCAGTAGACTTTGTACTGGGAATTAACAATCTCAAGCTCATTGGTTGTAGGCTACTTGTAGGTCCAAGCTTCTAGAATCCAGTCTAGAAGTAGAAAAGGAGACAGTGTTAGATAGTTGGAAAACATGATTTGGTTCTGTGGATTTGAATGATTGCTTAGTCATTATGTCAAAAATGACCTTGACTTTGGGAAATAATAGATTTTAGAGTTAAGAATTATAATATGTGCAGCTGCTTCTCATTAGTTCTGAAGAATAATGAAAGCAGTACACAGTAATGGAGCAAAGTGAAGTAAAATGTTTATATTTGGGGAATCTGAGTGAAGAGGATATAATTATAAACTATCTTTTAAATATTAACAAGATATGGACTACTATTCTGAATTAAATCAGTAAAACTAAGAAATGGCTAGCCAATCTTAAGCATTTAAGGCTTTGTATTTTCTAAGAATATTGTGATGCAGATGCATAAAGAAAGCTGTCTAATATGTCTCAGACCAACTTTTTTGTGGGTTAAACTTAGTATTAAGCCATTAGAAATTACTGGTTTTAAGCTGGGCGTGGTGGCACACGCCTGTAATCCCAGCACTCGGGAGGCTGACGCAGGAGGATCAGTGTGAGTTCGAGACTAGCCTGGGCTACAGAAGTGAGCTCAAGGCCAGACTGAACTGCATAGTGAGACCCTGTTTCAAAAACACAAAGAATTTAAAAAAAGAAATTACTGGTTTCATTTTATTGGCTTATTTTATTAACCTTCATAAAACTTTGCACAATTATACCATCAAACTTAGCCACCGATCACAAATAGCATTTGCAGCATTACCATATATTATATTTCCTTATAGAACTTATCTGAAATTGAGTCATTTATACACTTTTCATTGCCTGTCATAACTTTACTAGAATATATCCCCTAAGAGAGTAGGACATTATCTGTTGAGCCAGTAGCAGTTCTCGATACCTTGTAGGTTCTCTATGAGTAGTTCTTATAAGAATGAAAAAACCAGTTGGCATTACTGTATTACAAAATCTTCAAAAGTGCTTTTATCAGGCCTGTCATTGCATACAATCATGTTGAGTGTGATGTGAACAGTTTCCTGTAATTCAGACTGATATTTACGTATTCATTATATAACTTTAAAAAACTAAGATTTCAGTTGGCATTCCTTTTTTCTTTTCATGTTTTGAATTGTGTTAGTCAAAGTGAAAGGGAAGAATTTGAAAATGAGTTCAAACAACAATATGAGAGAGAAAAAGTATTACTAACTGAAGAAAATAAAAAGTTGACAAGTGAACTTGATAAGGTGAGTGATTTAGTCTCACTTGTACTAATTGAGCACTCATTAGATCACTAACACTGGTAGGATTGTGGGTATGATCTTGTATGTTTTATACATCTTTGGTTTAAAAGTCTTCCTCATAAGCAATGAGTGCTTGTATGATACAGTGAAAGTTTTATTATACACATCTATAACAGTTTCCTGGAGAGAAACTTTTTCTTAACCATCTTTGTCTCATTTATTTTTGAACTTCTTTATTCTTAATGATAATTTTATTATTAGTTATAAAATTCAGCTGAGTGTACCAACTACTTATTAAGAGATTATTTTTTAAAAGTCTTTCAAGGGCATGCCAAATAGGTCAGTGGAATGGCCAGGAATTCCATCCCCAGCTCTGCTGTGCTGTCCCTGCCCCCAGGGCACACTGAGACAGCAATTGAGACTGGGTGTGGTGGTGCACCTGTAAGCCCAGCTCTTCGGAGGCTGTAAGCAGGCGAATCCAATCTAGTAGTGAGATCCTGAACGCCCTGTAGACCTTTCCCTAAAAAAAAAAATAAAATAAGTCTTTCAATTAAAATTGTATTATAATTTAACAGATAGCAATTGTCCCCAAATTGACCTGTGGATTCAGGGACACATCCCTTTCAAAAGTCTTTTTTTGTTGTTGTTGTTGTTTTGTGGGGTTTTTTTTTTTTCGTAATTGATCAACTTACCTTTAAGTATATGTGGGAATATGAAAGACCTAGAACAGGCAATTTTTTTTGAGAAGTACCTATAAGTTGGGAAACTTGTACTATGTAATTTAATAATTATTAGAAATATACTGTATGTTCATAACAAACGTATGTTAGTATTGGCATAATAGAACAGAACAGAATCCAAAACTAAGCCCTCACTTATTAAGCACTTAATTCAATAGGAAATGTATACTCTGTTCATGTGTTACTGGGACTTCTGAACATCTGCATCTGTAGAAACATGAACTTATATCCTTACTGTATACAAAAATTAACTCAGGGCTGAGGCGATAGCTCAGCAGCATAAACTGCCTGGTAATTCAAAGTCCTGAATTTGATCCCCAGTACCAAAAAACCCCCCAAAAAACAAAAAAACACTACAAAAATTAACTCAAACAGATCAAAAACTGAAGCATGAGATATACATAGGAGAAAACCTTTATGATTTGTGGTTAAAGTCTACCATTAAAATTGCAGTGTATAAGAAGAAATAATGATATATCAAATTTTATCAGAACTTGAAAACAGTATTGTGTGGCCCCCTGAGGCAGAAGATCACAAGTTCAAAACCAGCCTGGCCAACTTACTGACCATCTCAAAATTAAGAATTAAAATTTAAAACGGTGCTGGGTATGTAGCTCAATATAAAGGTCAGTTTTGTGAAAAACAAGCCAAAAATCTTGAAAATAACATGTAGGGTGGAAGTCAGGAACAACTAACTGTTTATATTTGTGAGGAATTATTGACATGTACCCTTAAATGGGTGAATTTTGTGTTAGGTAAATTGTACCTCAAAAATAGTAGCGGATAAGTTACATTTTCAGAGCCAAAAGGCACACTTCAAGGTACAGTACTGAAAACCCTTGTTTATGATAGGCACATTAGGGTATGTATTGGTAATCATAGTTGCTATCGATCTGTTTCCTTCACAAAAGACAGATGTTGGAGATAGGATTAAATGGAGACTTACAAATGAACTATATATGCATAAAGCAATATGTCCCTTTGGCAGAGGGGAAGAAATTAAATTTGCCTTATGCCCTGGCTATCTGTTTCTATACAGAAATACAGGTTAAAAAGACACACAAAAAATGAATTATTAGGAAAATTCCTGATGAAATAGAGATTTCAGAAACTATTGCCAAGTCTGGCCCCAGTCTGGTTTTGTATAACCCACAAACTGAGAGAGAGAGAGAGAGAGAGAGAGAGACAGAGAGAGAGACAGAGACAGAGAGACAGAGAGACAGAGAGACAGAGAGACAGAGAGACAGAGAGACAGAGACAGAGAGAGAGTGTGTGTGTTTGACTGATTTATAAGAAATTGTCTCATGCAGTTGTGAAGACTGCAAGTCCCAAGCTAGATACAGGGAAGCCAGTGATATAGTTCCCCTACAAAAGTTGGCAGACTCAAGACCTAAGAAGAGCTACTGTTTTTACTGCAAGTCTGAAGGCAGAAAAAACTAATGTCAGCTTTAAAGCAGTTCTGCGGCAGTTCTCTCAACTATAGTACTGTTACCCTTTTTTATTCTATTGTTTTAATGATGTCCACTCATATTGGGGAGGACAGTCTTCTTGATTTACTGATTCAAATGCTGCTTTCATCCACAAACATCCTCACATACATATTCATAATAATGTTTGACCTAATATCTGAGGTTCCCAATATCTGAGGCTCAGTCAAAGATGATACATGGCCTTCTCATCCCTAAAAAATGTCATGAATAGCTCTTCTCAAAAAAACCTCCCCTCTTTCAGAGTTGAATAATCATAAATTAGCTAATACTTCTAAAAGCATACCAGTAAGAATAAAAGGAACAAGTAATGCAAATAGCATTTACTACGAAATGCAGTCATGAAGTAGATTAAAAATAATATGCAAGTGCCATGAGGCATGCAATAAAACATACCAGACAAACTAGCAAATACAGAGAAATCATTGAAAACAGGGCTGGGGGAAAGTTGTAACAGGAAAATAATTTGGAAAATGAAAGAGAAAACTAGTGAGTAAAGACATCACAGGATTCCCAGTATGGAATTTTCGTAAGTAGAATATGAAATAACTGTTATGTGTTCAATATAGCTTACTAAGTACCTGTTATGTGTTCAAGAAAATAGAAGAGATGGTGAAGAACTTGAGTAGCCAGTTGAACTCCATACAATAGAATAAGATTGAATTTCTAGAAATAATTATCTAGTAGAAAGCTTAATGGCAGAATGGAAAGAGCCAAAGAAAGGAGTAGTTATGTTGAGATGAAATGAGAGAGACAACTTCAGACTAAATTATGGAAAGTTGTCCAAAAAAACATACAAAATACAGAGCACAGGCTATGCAGTGTAGAGGAGATGATGAAAAGAACTGGAGTATGAATATTTGATTTCATAGAAGAAAAGGCCAAGCTGTAACACAAGCAATGTTTGAAAAGTTAGTGCCCTATAGTTTTCCAAATTCATTAAAAAATATTTTGACACAAATTCAAGAAGAGCCAAAAACCCTAAAGGAAAAAAAAAATATAGAAATAAGATATCACTTAGACAGACTGTAGGAGAATTGCCAAAAAGTATCCAACATAAAATCCTAAAAGCAACCAAATAAGAAAGACACATTATATTCAAAGAGTAAAAATTAGACTAAATGGTGTATTCTCAATAGAGGGGGAAGGGAATGATGGAAAAAGAATTCAGAAGAATAAAGAATGGCATCTTTAAAACATTGAAATAAAAAAATTCCATTTAGGATGTTAAGTAAAGAAAAAAAAATTCAAAAATGAAGGCAAAAATCAGAATTTCAAAAACTACAGAAGACAACTTACTCTTACTAATAAATTATAAGAAAAATAAATATAATAAGGAAACCTGAAAACAGTAGACTCAAGAGATATGTCAGGCTATTAATTGCATTTATATGCTGATATGATTCAACTTAATAAAATTAAGTTTTTCAGCATGTTGAATAACTGGGAATTTGAACACTTAATACCTATGTGATGGTCTTATGAAATTTAACTAATATATTTAAAAATAGAGAGCTTCAGCCGGGCGTGGTGGCTCACGCCTGTAATCCCAGCACTTGGGAGGCTGAGGCAGGAGGATCGTTGTGAGTTCGAGACCAGCCTGAGCTACAAAAGTGAGCTCAAAGCCAGCCTGAACTGCACAGTGAGACCCTGTCTCAAAAAAAAAAAAAAAAAAAATAGAGAGCTTCAAGTTTTAGGGATATACTGTACACAGAAATATGTATGGGTAAAACCATGATTTCTGATTTTTTAAAATATTACTAGAGGATAAGAATACAAATAGAATGAAATCAGTATTATGGCAATTTGTTGACTTAGAATTGTGGATAGTGGAATTCACTTAAGCTGTTTATTTTTATATGTTTTTGAAATTCTCAATGAATGACTTTTAAAAGTAAATGAAATAAAGATATTTGTGGAAAAGTAGGGTGGGTGGTGGTGCTGCCAGCAGAACTGGACAGTTCTTCAGGCAAATGGGGAATGTTCACTGTTGGAATTTGTACAATATAGCATATGGGGAAAAGCAAAAAAAGCAGGAGAATGCAGGGTACTTACAATTACCAAAGTTAGTGACCAGAAGGATATATAATAATAAAAGGAAAGAGTTGGAGTAGAAGATTGTGAGTTAGATAGCTGAACATTCATAAGTCCTGATCCTTAATGTTATGCCTTTCAGCTTACCACTTTGTATGAAAACTTAAGTATACGCAACCAGCAGTTAGAAGAAGAGGTGAAAGATCTAGCTGACAAGAAAGAATCTGTTGCACATTGGGAAGCCCAAATCACAGAAATAATTCAGTGGTGAGTGTGACTTTGTGGATAGTTGTAAATTTAAGGCCAGGTTGATGTGAATTTTTAGAGCTACTAATATATTCTTTATCTTACTCATTTGTTTTGGAAAATCAGTTAAAAAATATACATGTTCTGCTATGTTTTCTTTTATATTTCTGTTTCCTAATTCCAGCAAATGATCAATACCAGTTTTTACTCAGCTTTGTTAAAATCTCTATCTTGGCTTGCTTTCTTGCTTTTTTTTGTATCTTGGGAAACCCAAGGCCTTTGCTGAGCATTGAACCATATCCCTAGCCTCCCACCAATCGATCCATTTAATTATTTTACTTTTGAGACAAGGCATCAGTGTATCACTTGTTCTATGGGCTGAGCTTGAATTTGTGCTCTTCCCATCTCAGCCTCTCTGAAGGCAGGGATTACACACTCCCCCACCACACCCAGCTTGTTATTATTTTTCCTAGAGTAGAAACTGTCATCCTAGCCTAAGTAACAGAAATCCTGAGAAAAATTTAGAAACAGAAGACGCTATGCTCATTTAGTATAATGGAATTCATATATGGCATTTTTTAACACTTAAGTTATTTTAATTTACTTTTATCATTTATTCCCTAAGCCTCTGAACTTAATTTTATCTAGCCTAGTAACCTTCCTGTTAATTTCTTCATACTAAATTATCATGATTCTTGTAAAAATTTGTATATTTTATAATACATGGAAAAAGTGAAATACAAAGAACTTATTTCATAGTGGAAATAGGTAGCATAATTTTTTGTATTTATTTGGCATTTTTGCTCATTTTGGGACAGGATAGTTATTTGCTTCATATCAAAACAGTGTTTCTCCATATACCTGTAGATCAGTTTTTGTTGGGAATTTTAGTTTCTTGTGCTCATATTTTTGTTTCAAGCATATTTTTAACTAATTTTACTCAAATTATTCAAATATTTTCATCTTGACTGTAGACCTCTTTAGATAACTGATGTTTGGCTTATGAATGTATTTATTTACACAGTGTATAAAGGAAAATGCTCAAGTTGTAGAAATTTGGTTATGTTCCCAGCAGTGTGTTACTTCATTAATGTTTAACTTGTATGTATATCATTAATTATGTTTCTGAAGCAGACTCATTTTCATCTTTAGCCAGGTTCATAATATTAAAAATGATCAGATATCATGGTGCTTCATTATTATGTAATCAAATTTATAGTTAAAGTGGAACTGAAACTGACTTTATAAACCTATTAAAACTCTAAGCAGTTTTATTCAAACCTGGGATCCTACACCACTTTTCCAGTGACTGGCAAAAATCAGTTCAGCTATAATGGGAAGAAATTCTGGGTAAAAGAAAAAAAGAAAGCAAGAATAAAAAAGAAACTTTAAATGTGGATTCTATGGAAAACTTTATTAGGGAGGATAAAGATGGAAGTTTTTATATGGTTCCCCAAAACACCCTCACTTTAAACTTCTCATAAGTATACAAAAGAAGAAAATTAAATGAAGAATATTTCAAATAATGTGAGTGAGGATTTTTTTTTTTTTTTTTGTGGGACCAGGGTTCAAACTCACGACCTTGCACTTGCCAGGCAGGCACTTGTGCCACGGAGCTATCTCCCCGGCGCAATGTGAGTGAGTTTAAATGAAGGGAAATAAATACCTCATTAGTAAAACATTCTGGTTTTTCTATACAGCTCTT
Organism: Myocastor coypus; assembly: GCA_004027025.1. Taxonomy (NCBI): domain Eukaryota; kingdom Metazoa; phylum Chordata; class Mammalia; order Rodentia; family Myocastoridae; genus Myocastor; species Myocastor coypus. The sequence continues at coordinate 116,457 of PVJA010000845.1, read as the reverse complement.
TTCTCTACCTTTTATTATGCAGCTTTTACCATTTCCCAACTTTCATGTCTCATTAAAAGGAGCTCAAGATCTTCAGTAGCCTTATGTATCAAGAATGTAATTCTAAAGTAGAATTTGTCTTATGTAAAACCTTTGACAACTCTTTTATATAAAGTCTTAATGTTATAGCTAGATTGTATTACAAGACAATGGGCCATGTAAAATGACAACCATTGTTAATTTTCTATCATCTTGTTTTGAAATCCTATATCATTTTTTATTATTTTCTGTTCTCTTTAAATAATAATAATAAAAAAAAGACAGGGTAGCCTTCAAATTACAAAGAAAAACAATTTCATTAGATTTTAATCTTTTTATTATATTGATCATCAGGAAACCAAAGAACTTTGCTATAACATAATTAATTTTTGCAAAGTATCCTATTGTAAACATTCTGAATTTAGAATACTTCAGATTCTAAGGGGGGGGGTATGGGCATATGAAAACCATAGTGTTCTTTAGAAAGCTTCACTTGTGCATATGTGTAATAAAAGTTAATTTTTTTATTTTAATAAATGTTAAATTTTAAAGCATTCTGATTTTGTGGCTCAAGCATACAGATTTACCAAATTATCTGACAGGAGTAACTGCTAACTTTTCTAAACATCACCACCTTTATTTTGTATATAACTGAACAGTTCAGCAAGCCTTTTCCCACTTGTTGACAGGTAGCAGAAATAAGGTAGAACTTTTAAAAGAAGTTACTTAAGAACATCTTAATATTTCTATCACTTATTTTTTTTTTTACTTTACATTTCACACTGAAAATTTTCTGTTTATTTTGTTTTTCTATTTTGTCTTTATATGTGTGCATTTTAGGGTCAGTGATGAAAAGGATGCACGAGGGTATCTTCAGGCCTTAGCTTCTAAAATGACTGAAGAATTGGAAGCATTGAGAAATTCCAGCTTGGGTACACGAGCGACAGTAAGCTCTGCCATTTTGTGTGGAAGGTTATTAGGAGAAAAAGAAAGCCCAAAAAGCACTATTAATAAGTCTGATTATTTATATCAGTTGTTATAGATTTAAACTGCTATAAAACTCCTTGTGGAGAATCAGTTCAGAACCTTTCCAATTTAGGAAAACATAGTGCATACCTATTTCACCATGTTCTGCAATTGCTGGAGAGAACTGTTTAAAAATATCCATTCCTTTATATGTGAATATTTATGCTTGTTTCTGAGCTTAGTGAAAATAAATTTCTGCAGATATTTTTTGTTCTATTGTTAGAAGGTAATACTTGTAAGTAGCTTGTATATTCATTTAGAATACTAAATTTATACATTAAAAATAAAATATAGGTAACTAAAAACATGCCAATACTATTTTGTAGGATATGCCATGGAAAATGCGTCGTTTTGCAAAACTGGACATGTCAGCTAGACTAGAGTTGCAGTCGGCTCTGGATGCAGAAATAAGAGCCAAACAGGCCATCCAAGAAGAGCTGAATAAAGTTAAAGCATCTAACATCATAACAGAATGGTGAGAATAAACAATTTAGTCATATTAGAATAATTTCTAAATTTACTAAAAATTATTTAAAGTGGAGGTACATGTTTGATTTACTCTTTATTGCTTTTTTCTTTTCCTTTTTTTTAAGAAAGTGGATAGGAATGACCAGGAAAAGTTATGAGGATTTGAAAAGTAATAAATACTTTCAAGCCTTTTAGCAGGAATGAGGTTTCAGTGCAGTGTTATTTTCTTCTGGAATGTCCATAAAGTGGAATTAATAATGGTACATAATATTCCATTGTTTATTTTCTCCTTATTTATAAAATTTAGTTGGCTGTTAAATTTTATTGTATTAAATCTAAAGTTCTGTCATATTTAAGAATACTGTATTTGTATAAAATATGATACACAACCAGAACAAAACACAATCATTTGAAGATTATGCCTCTGCCATATGTCTTTATTAAGATTCTATTGATGGTAGATCTCATAATGACAAGATTATCTTTTAATGTAATTATTTTTCATGTTCCTTTATTGATTAAAAAAAAGCAAGCTTTCAATCTCTTAGGCACTAATTGATGAACATGTTTTCAATTCTTGTCACAGAAAATAGAACATATACTCTGCACTTAAATGACATCATGAACATGTTTGCATTGAATATAAACATATTTCAAAAATAAATTAAAATGAGTGATACACAAAACAGAGTAAAAATATAAAGTTTACATTGTAAATTAAACTATAAATATTAAGATTCATTGAGTGCTCAGAACCAGAAGTCCCAAAAATGTATGGGGTTATACATTGAGCTTTTAATAGCCTGAAGCATTGAATATCATTTATGTTTTGAGTCAAATTAAAGGTTAGATATACAACTATTAACCCTGCTAAAGTATAAACTTTTTATTATAAATTACATAGACATAATTCTGCCTATATGGCATTGAAAAGAAAAAAGAACAGTTTTTAGATACTATTAGTTAAAACCAGCCTATAATTACTCAATGTCACTGTGTTGTGACTTGGAATAGTATAATCTCTTCTTTCTATATGAAGGACACTGGCATTTATACCTTTGTTCATAAAGCAAAGGATGTAAGTGAAATTAAAATTATGAATCTGAAGATTGTCTGTTAGTAAATTCTAACAGGACTAAAATTAACCTTTTTTCTAATTTAGTGATTTAGCTTACAGTCAACAAATATTTTTTTAAAGTGTCAGCAGATATTTTAAGGTTTGAAGACCATGCAGCATCAACTCAGTTGTCACAATACAACATCTCTGGTGTATACTGAAATGAAAAAAGCTTAGCGTGATGTAGTAAAACTTATTTCTTCATGATAGCAAGCCTTATTTGTGCTGCCTGCAGGAGTTTACAGTACCTTGACTTTAGCATGACTTAACGTTTAAACCAAATAAGCCCAGCTACATACAAAATACCTCACTAACCAGCAATAAAAATTTCTAACATTTTTTTCTCTTTTCTCTCCTTTATTAAAGTAAACTAAAAGATTCTGAGAAGAAGAATTTGGAACTACTAGCAGAAATTGAACAACTACTAAAGGACACCGAAGAACTTAGATCTGAAAAGGGTATGGAAATGTGTATTTGCATCAATCAGGACTTACTGTTTTGTTTTAAACATATTTTATTACATAAGAAGCAGTTTATTGTGTATGTCGGAGAATTGTTTAAATATGCAGTCCTGATACATTTATAAGTATATGTGTATGTGCTCCATACATTTCCTAGACTGGTCTCTTGAGTTTTTGTTTTATCTAATATTTGCTATTTTAAGAATTTATAGAAACCAATTGCTTCACTATAAATTTATTTTTTCATTATCAAGAACTGTTTCTTGGGGCCTGGCGGAATGGCTCAGTGGTCTAAAGCGCCTGCTTGGGAAAGCTTGGGCGGCTTCAGGGACCGTGGTTCGATCCCTGGCACCACATGCTGCGCCAGCCCTGCCCTCAGGGCGCGGGCTGAACCGGCCATAAAAATAAGTGAATAAACAAATAAAGGTTCTGAAACAAGAAAAAAAATAAAATAAAAAAAAATTCTAAAAAAAAAAAAAAGAACTGTTTCTTGAGTACAGTTTTTATAATGGGAAAAATTAGTTCATAATATACTTTATACTACTATTGGCAAATAGTTTTTATGTGAGATAATCATTCCAACAGTATCAGTATGTCTTAACATTTAGAACTTGGTAAGAATTCTTGAAGAAATATTTATTAGCACTTTCTGTGCTTAGAATGTCAAAAGCTTGGAGCAGATGGTTTCACTTCCAGGTCAGTTGAAAAACAAATGTATGAAACAACTAAAGATTAATCTAAATTCAGTATTAATAATGCAGTTCAATACTGAAGAATTATTTGTCTATTTCAGTCTCTTTTTTCCAGGTTGAGGTTTACATTGCTTGCCTTTTGGAATTTCCCATGGTTCATTACCATTTCCTTAAAAACTTCTCTTTTGCATTTTTTCTTTAACATGGAAGCTAACTCAAAGTAGTTGATAGCTTTATTACACAAACATCTCAAACTTCCTTTCCAAAACATGTATATTTTTCTTTTTTCTTGGAAAAATTTTACATGCAGCTATTCAAACTTTATTTTCCTGACAAAGACCATCACTGAAAAAGTGAACTAAAATTAATACTGGGCTTTATATTAGGCTAAGGGCTTTTCTTTATCATTTCTCAGCCCTTTGACACAGTACATAAAGTTGGGCTTTGTACATACTTACAAAATTGTGGAGGACAGATAGTAATCACATAAGGAACGTAAAGCTGTTTAAAATACATGATGTTCAATAAACCTTCAGTGATTGAATTTTTTAGTAAGAAAAGTAAGAAGCTTACTTAGAGTGAATAGGAACTCAGAAGCATAAACCATCATCCTAAGATGAGCACTGAGCTGGGTTTTAATTCCTGAAGAACATAAAGGAAGTACAAATAATTAATGAGAAAAAAAAGAGACTACATAAAACATGGTAACTTGTGGCCCAGTTGGCAATTAATAGGAAAAAGACCAATGTAGAGTAACACTTACTGTCAAATGATATTGGCTGCATCATTTTTTTTTGGTGTTGTTGTTGTTTTGTTTTGGGGACCGGGGTTTGAACTCATGACCTTGCACTTGCCAGGCAGGCATTTGTACCACAGCACTATCTCCCCGGCCCTGGCTGCATCATTTTAAGTTAGGCTTAAACTTAAAAAAACAAAAAAACTTGTTTATTTGATTGCTTTATGATGATTTATTAATGTTTTTTAATTTGCATTTTGAATATTGCAAAATAAAATTTCACTGTATGTTATAATGTACTGTGCTACTTTAACAATATATTTCAAAATGATATTTCAAAATGAGAGCAAGAATATTTTTATGCTTTGTTTACTACTATATCCTCAGTAGCTAGAAGATGCATAGTAGTCAGTTGTTCATTGAGTGTATGAATTTCTGAATATATTGGTAACTGTGATACATTATTAGAAAGCAGTACTGAAAAGTACACAAATCATTAGTTCCCTAAGGGTCAGATGTCAAAATTGTGTGATAGGTGGTTTTCTGCATTATCTTCCATATTATTAGCATTTGTATATTTTAAACATTATTTCTGTATTTATTTTTTTATTATTTGTGGTACCAGGGATCGAACTCGGGACCTTGTGTGTGCCAATCAGGCCCTGTCTCCCTGGCTGCTAAAAATTATTTTTAGAAGCATATATTTAAAGTTAGTATTATAGCCAAGAAATCATACATGCTTTTTTAGAATCGTTTTTAAAATTTTCTTTTATTTATTGGTACAAGGTCTTACTACGCAGCTCAGACTCATAGTGATCCTTGTGTTTGTGCCTCCCCTGGAGCTCACTGAACCTGTGGGAGTCTGGGCAGGGTGGCATATTGCCTGTAGCGCTGGGGAGGCTAAAAACAGGAGATCACTGCATGTCTAAGCTGTGTAGTGAGACCCTGTACCAAATACATACATGGAAAAAAAATCTGAGAAAAACTGGGGTTTAGATTCTTTATTCTTTCATTAGAAGAATCAAATTGCCAAAAAAGTCATAACTTTAGTGAATTTGCATTATCACTGCATTATTTTCTTAGGAAAGACTATATTCATGCTTATCATGTAAAGTATTCGAAAAACAGAAGCATGTTTGATGATAAGTTAAGCTTAGAAAAATAAGATACAAATAACTTGCTATTTTCTGAAGCCCATAAAATGTTTCATGTGATTTTTTTGTATATAAGAGGGGAAGAAAATAATTTTAATAACAAGTAATTCAGAATACACATGTTTTGTGGAAATTCATATAAGTGGTCAGTGGTAGTTTAGAAAGCTAATATATTGGCTAATGTTTTGCAATGTATTAGCTTTTTAAATATATACAGTTGATAATATTGATCAGCTCTGAAATACAGAAGTTTGTGAATACCTTGCATAGCTTCAGATAGAAAAGAGTGTCCATAAAACTTAGTTTTAGTTGTTCTAGTTTAAAAATAGTTGCTGCTGTCTTCTAGGTATAGAGCACCAAGACTCACAGCATTCTTTCTTGGCATTTTTGAATACGCCTACCGATGCTTTGGATCCATTTGAAGTAAGTATCAAACTCTTCAGATATCCTCATGGTCAATATAAAGTTGATTTACGATTTAAAGTTCATTAGGAATAAACTTGTTTGTTGCATCTTATGTAAGAGAGCTTAGAATCTTACACAAGGAAAAACAAAGTAGGGAGTGAAGACACTGTATTTTTATGGAAACTAGCGGCACACATTCATTTAAGAAACATCTAAGAATAGGCCTGAACATGAAAATCATTACTAGATTTAAAACCAACTTCAGCTCCCTCAAGAAATAGTAAAAGCAGAAAAAATCCTAACTTCTGAAATAATTTTGACACTTTTTTCTTTACAGCATTGAGCTAAAGTAAAAATAAATGTGGAGCCGGGTTGCAGGGAGGATGTAGAAGCTCACAGTAGCATGCATATTCCGGTTCTTGTTTCAAATCTATTCATTTCTTAAAAATATATAAAAAGGCATGTTTTTGTTGGAAGCGTAACATAGAATTTGTTGGGTAGACTCTATGGTAATGAAATGATCAATTGTATAACTCTGTCATTCCATACATTACTAGTTGATTTTTTGCTGGAAGAAAAGTCACATTATATAGTATAATTCTCTTTGAAAATTTAAATCAGGGCCGGTGAGATGGTTCAGTGGCCTAAAGCGCCTGCTTAGGAAAGCTTAGGCAACCTCAAGGACCACGGTTCTATCCCTGGCACCACATGCTGCACCAGCCCCACCCCCAGGGAAGGCTGGTGGAGCTGGCCATAATATATATATGATATATACGTGTGTGTGTGTGTGTGTGTGTATTTATGAAAGAAAGAAAAAAGAAAATTTAAATTAGTGATTTTACTTTTATCCAACAAATAAGAACTAAGCAAAGTGCAAGGAACTGTTCTAAATAGTAGAGGTACAGCAGTAACCAAGTCAGATAGTTTCCCTTCAGAGAGATTATAGTCCAGTGAGAAGAACTGGGAGCAGAGATTCTTTTTTTTTCTTTTGTTATGGCCAGCTCTGCCTGCCCTGGTAGTGGGGCTGGCACAGCATGTGTGCTGTGGATTGAACCAGGTCCCTGCAGTTGCTTAAGTTTTAAACAGGTGCTTTAGACCACTGAACCATCTCACTGGCCTGGAAGCAGAGATTCTGACACTTACTTTTAGTTATTTTTATAAAGGCTTGCATTAAATTTTATTATTAATGATTTGTCATAAGCATCACTTTATTACTGTGTTTTGGGCCTCATATGCAAATTATATTTTATTCATTTGGGAAAGAAAAAAGAACAGATAGCTCTTTGAAATTAACTAGTGAATTTCTGAAGTTTCTTGGAAACAATGATTAGTGACTGCTTTTCTCATTTATTTATTTGAATTAATGTCATTTGCCTTTCAATTGTTTTATAAAATTTTTGTTATTTATTCTTATTGAATTGTTTCATCCATATTTTCTATCTTTTTATTGCTGTATTCGTTAAATAGGATTCCTTTTCTTCTTCCTCATCCTCACTGATTGATTTTTTCGATGACGTAAGTCTTTGATTTTCAAAACAATGCATCCTTCTATAAAAGAGATCAGTGAAATTGATTTGAAGAATTTGCTTAGTAATGCAGTCAGTTTTAGAAATACCCACTTGGAAATTTATCTTGGGCCAAAATACTCTTCCTCATGATCTTAACCATAATGATTTATTGTTTTAAGAAATAATAAATTTTTAAAAATACACTTTGAGAAATGCTATGACCATCAGAGAATGTATTTTCATGCTTTATAAGAATGCCAAAGACTAGAATGTCTATTTAAATTATTGTCACTATATAAACAGTTGCTCATTTTTATTTTTCATTATTTCTACTTTCCTTTTCAGCACTTTACTGTTTAATTTCTGTGTTGGTTAAAAATAAATCTCTGGTGATATAATAAAGCTACCTTTAAAAATTAAATTTTCCAGTAGATTTTATCATAACATATTAAGAGTACCAGTCAATTTCCAGAGCTAATACAATTTCTCTTCTACTGTAGAAAGTGATTTTAGTTAGAATATGTACTGTTTGCTCTATAAATTGACTGCATTATCATTTTTTCTCCCTAATTCATTTTCTGTCCCTATAGATTTAATAATTAAAAGTTATATTAAATATGTATGTTATCTTTATGTAATTGCCTGTTACGTACTTTTTATGTAATGTGCATTCAGCAGCACAATAATTCTTGTTGTATAATATTCTGTTATTCTGTTGAACATTCAGACTTTCCAGAAATGAGGAAATAAAATTGATTCTGATATAAATATTTTACTTAGAACTGCTTTCACACCTGAGGGGTAATCTTTAAATGTTTTATTCTTTGTTTTATAAATGAAATATAGCATTCAGAAGAAAATTTAGCATAATTTTCACTACAGGAACTTCTTGACCTGAATTTTTTCAAGTCAGTGAACAAAAAATGATTTTCATATGTTTGAAATACCAAATGTACAAATTTATATTATACATGCAAACCTTTATCTTTTCTGAGACAGAATTATTCCAGTGCTAGAATCTAATAAAGTAACTGTACATATATATAAATATTTATATTATAATTTGCTTTTCAGATATTAAAATACACAATATTTTCTTTGATTCCTTCCTTTCCTTCCCCCCCTTTGATTTGGTTGTTTGGTTGATTTTTTTTTTTTTTAATTTATGTTATTTTGATTCAGTTTGGTTTGAGGGGACAGGGTGTGTGTCATTCAGGCTGGTCCTGAACTCACTGTGTAGCCATGGCTGGCTTCGAACTTGTGGCAGTCCTACTTTCTCACCCTCAGGAATGCTAGGATTACAGGCATGCACTATACAGCCAGCTTCAATATTTTTTCTGTACAGATGCCATTGACCTTAGAATGAGAAGGGATTTAAAGTAATGTATTTAACTCTTTTCACTAGAAAACTATTTTCACTTTTTTTCTAATAAATTATTTCCTTTGACATCTCCTTGCCCATTAAAAAAAAGAAAAAAGAAAAAAAATCTGACAGTAAAACAAAAGTGGCTGCATTTTGTTAAATAAGCTATTCCTCACAGAAGACCCTTCAGGAATGCACACCTCTGCTGGATCCCTGGCTGATTTTCACTCTTTTGCATAAACTGCCACTGCCACTTCCAAATGTAGTAAGTGCCCAAGTCACAACTATTTCTCTATTATCACTTTTGCTCCAGGAATTTCCTCTGTTTGTCAATACAGGCTGTATTCTTGGAAGTTGTCTCTTCTATTAAATTCTTTAATAGTACAAAGGAGTATCTAATTTAAAGTAGTAAGGAATTGATATAAAAGCTGCCTGAGCTTGGATTCTTAATCTGCGTCATCAAAGGTATTTTGCAGATGGATTTTCCCATTGTATTGGTGTAATACACATATATCCAAGTTTAAGTTTCACTTTCTAGGAATATAGTTTGGATGTAGCCAACCTTTCTATGCCATGATTTGTTCATCTTACAGTAAAAATGGTGATAGTAATTAACCTCATGAAGTTTAAAGATACAGGGAAATTATGTAATAAGTTTAATAATATTGGTATTATTTTTCTCTTACTAACCTAGTTTCTTCCATCCTCTATTCTCTTTAGCTTCCTTTTTTTTCAATTCACTTTTACCTAATGCTTTGTTAGCTCTTTGTCAGTCAGCCTACTACCACCAATATGAATCATATCATTTCCTTTGAATTGTCAAATCCTATACCATTGAGAATGATTTTTATCTCACTGAGTAAAAGCCCAGCAGTAAGCTGTCATTTAAATTTTTTATATTTTTCTATCTTGAATTCATATTGTATGACAGAAACCTCTTTTGTTTCTTGTGCATAATAATGACCAACTTTTCTAGAGTTACCGACTCACTTACTTGATCTCAAAATCATATTAAAATGATGTTTAGAGCAGTAGTATTCAAGGGCTAGCAGTATAGCTCAGCGGACTAAGCACTTGCTTAGGTAAGTGCAGGGGCCAAGGTTCAACCCCTGGCGCTGCATACCACACCAGCCCCACTCTTGAATGTGCTGAGCTGGTGATGGAGTCTGGGCTTGGTGGTACACACCTGCAATCCCATCACTAGGGAGGCAGAAATCAGGAGGATCACTATTGAGTCTGTGCTGTATAGTGAGACCCTGCACAAGCACACACATGCACACACACACACACACACACACACACACACACCCTCACACAAACTTAGAAAGCAGTAGTATTCAGTCTTCAGCAAGCTAGCTTTCAGCATCTAAGAGATTTGGTATAAAAAAATTTGTAGCTCCCTCTTAGGCTTTTGATATTTTTGTTTTTACTGTTTGGGTTTTTTTTTTATGGAATACCTATATTTATTTTAAAGGAACCAATCAATCTTGATTGTTCCTTGCCAAATCTGGTATCTGATGATATTGACCTCCCTCCATAATAAGTAGGTTCCAATATTTAACTCACAATATCATCTTTCTGGTGATTTTTTTTTCTGTATTTCTTTCACTGCTGTAAAAAAATATATAATAATAAATAACACTGAAGACCTAAAATCTGAATTGCAAGTAGGACTTTAGGTATTGGGAGAGAAGAGGGTTTATATTAAGCAAAATTCCAGAAATCAAGTTTTTGGGGATTTATACATCATCTGTCTTCCCTTGCACCCCAAGAGCTCATTATCCTCATACTACCCTCTGATTTTTTAGTTTTACTACCAATAAATCGCTTGCAATATTGCCTATTTTTATCCTTTTACCATTATCCCTGTATGCAGGACAACTAAACTGTTATTTCTTCTTTCTCACCCGTAATTTTTCCTTAGCATATTTTGCCAGTTAACTTAAAATGCATACTACGGTTTTGGGCAGTATGGGGATGGTGTTCAGAGATGAAAGTTGCCTTCCTTTTAATTCATACAGAGTCATCAGCTTCTTTTGTGTACAATAGTGGCCTTGATAGATGCAAAAGAGCATATGTAATACCTGTATTTTCTTCCCCCTGGTAAAATGAGAACAGTGACTAGGCAAATCAGTATGCATTCTCAGCACACAGCTTCTATACTTCAAGAGGGTTTAGGCAGTTGGACTTTTTATATGTAGAATCATAAACTTTTTTCTTTATTGTGGTACTGGGGATTGAACTCATAGCCTTCGCTTTCCCCAGCCTTTTTCTAATTTTTTATGTTGAGAAAGGGCCACACATAGTCACTAAATTGCCTAGGGTAGGCTGAAGCTTGCCATCTTTCCTCCTGAGCCTTCCGTAGTTGTGAGATTACAAGTGTGCACCATGGCACGCAGCTAGAGTCTCAGACTTTCAATAGAAAAAGAACCTAATAGGGTATTTAGTCTAATAGGTTTGTACTATTATTATTTATCATACCTTCCCATTGTAAAGACAGTAAGAATGACATTTTAGGTTATTAGTCTTTGCAACGAAGGAAGGGGAGATAAAGGTCTATTCAAAGCATTTGTTTAACACATAAAGGTGGATTTGTGTTATTTAAAAACAAATCAAGATCACTTTGATGAGTGGTCTCTTGGCATTCCCATAATAAGAAAGCAGTAGAAGTGATACTGAGATTTTTTCTGCTTTGGAAGTTGTCTCTTCTGCCCTTATCACCTTCAGTTTCTTATGCTCGACCCTGAATAGCCTTTGATTCATCCAGTTTTCATTCTCTGCATAATCCATAGCAGGTGGAGCTCAGTGGTGTGGGTTTTCTTATTTCTCTCACATTCTTTACCTTCATTATAGCAGTAACAGATTCAAGAGTCCCAGACTAGGCTTACAACAGCTTCACACTTCTATTTATTTCATTGTCTTCTTCTCAGCTGAACCAAAGTAACACTTTGATTGACTGTATTAAATGTAACACTATAGGTGACCTATTTGTTCTTTATGTATGATAAATATATTGTCACATATATTTGCCAGAAAAGTTTTGAGTTCTACATTACAAGTCTACATTCTGTCAGCTTGGTTTCAGTTCACAAAAACTATAATTGCTTGGTTGGCTACCAAATGGAAATGTACTTTGACTTGCTTTTGGAAATTGTCCAACTGTGGTGTACTCATTAAGGAATTAAAACAGGATTGTAAAAGTCAGACGTGGAAGAAAAATTTATATGGGTCTACTTCATATTGCTCTCCTTATTTTCAAGAAAAACCAAGCAGGCTGAGAAGGCAGGTTTCTCAGCTTCATTTATTCTTATATGTAATTTTACTAAGATGTCCCAGAATATTTCATCTTGGTCATGGCTCTCACTTCATTTATTTCTTGATTTTTACCATTGTTCTTTCTTAAACTTTTTTACATTACATTTTCTTAAAACCAATCATGGCGGTGTGGGACTTGACAGCAAAGTTCTAGCCGTATCTATGAAGGATAATAATCATAAGAATCAGTAGACCATTGTAAAACATTTATCAGAATGCTTTCTTTACTTCTATGACCACAATCAGGACTAGCTCCTTCTAAGAAACTGTGACATTCCTGAAATGACCTCCTTTGCGTTCTGTTTTTAAGTTTTCTATGTAAAAACACAGCAAAAAATAGAATAGTATAGAATAGAATGGAACTTCCATCCACATGTTCAGCACAACACAACTTGAAGAGCTCATACTACAGGACATTATCATATCTAATCCTTCCCCAGTTTAGGCAAAACAGATTCCCTTGTCTAAAATACTTAGAACCAAAAAGTGTTTCCTATTTTGGCTTTTTTTTGAATTTGGAAATGTTTGTTCAATCTAGAATCCTCTAATGCTCAAAAACTTTGAGCTGTGAGAATTTAGGTTTTTCCCATTAAGCTTGTTCAACTTATATATTAACTTGTATATTATATTGCATATACTTACATATTTTTATTGTATTTTTAGATGATATACCTTTAGATGATATGGAGGGGAAACCCATATCTACACCAACTATCTCTCCCTTACTTGGTGTCTTATTATTATTATTACTTTTTTTTTTTTTTTTTTTTTGAGACAGGGTCTTGCTATGCAGTTGAGGCTCGCCTTGAGCTCACTTTTATAGCTCAGGCTGGTCTCGAACTCACACCAATCCTCCTGCCTCAGCCTCCCGAGTGCTGGGATTACAGGCATGCGCCACCACGCCCGGCTAGTGGTGTCTTATTAAATAAGATCACTGGAATTTATTAACTAGACCTTAAAAACTCTTAGCCAAATTATGTGCCGTTAAGATTCATGACTTGTTGGTTTCTGCTTTCTTGCTTTCCTCTGTGTTCAAAGTTCTGATGGCAGTTCATAGACCTAGATATAAAACACATGTCTTACAGTGGTACATGACTCAAATTAAAACAAGGCACTGGTTGACAGTATTTACCATGAATACAGTTTCATTATTTAAAGAAAAACATAATTTATGGGTATGTTTGGAGGTAGTGGCAAATGTTTTGCTCTAAGTGTATTTCAGGAAAAAAGTATAACCCTTTTCTATTGAACACATTGGTAAGAAACCACTGCTATGTTCATGTGATGATTTAGTGTTATTATTAGCTTTGCATAATGCCAGTTTAGAAAATGTGTTCCTTCCTAAGGAAGGTAATTTTAGAGATATTTGGAGTGTTTTTAGTATAGTGATAATGTCTTTACTTTGAGATAGTTATGATTTTTTCGTGCTTTTAGTACATTACAGACTCTAGTCACATGTAGGGATAGTTAAAAATTAAAGGTTGCTCTTTATTAAGCTTTAGCACTTTTTACATATGTAGACTATGTAGTCATTGCTACAAAGATAAGCTAGGTGCAGAACTAGACCTTAGAATGTTCATTGTTTGAAATTATGGGACAGGGCTGGGGAGATAGCTCTGAGGCACAAGTGCCTGCTGGGCAAGTGCAAGGTCGTGAGTTCGAACCCTGGTCCCACAAAAAAAAAAAAAAAAAATTATGGGACAGCTGGGAACTACATAGGCAGAAAACAATAAATGGTTTGTGAGACACCTAGGATAAGTACTGCAGAAGTTCCAAACAATTTATTCATTACTGAATTTCTTAAAACTCATAGGCTCTCTAGTAAACATAATATAGCATTTCTGCCGTACAGAATCTGACAATCCAGCTAGGTGTGGTTTGTACACCCATAATCCCAGCATTTGCATTTGCAGGTAGGGGTGAGAGGATCATGGTGAATTCAAGGCCAGCTGGAACTGCATAGGGAAACCCTCTCTCAAAAAGACAAAAAAAAAAAAAAGGAATTTTACATATGTAAACAGGCAATTATCACCTCATTCAGGTAGTAAAAATAGTAACAGATCTGAGAGGACAAGGGAAAAGTATTGCTAACTGGACCAGAAAGGTCCAGAAAAACTTTCCAAAAGAAGTAATGCCTAAGTTGATCAAGATTGTAAGCAGGCAGAGTATGGGAGGTGAGCTGAGTCAAGATGAGGAAGCAAAAGGGATGACAGTAAGAAATGAGTTTGTAGATGTGAGCAAGGACCAAAACAATTGATTGTATCCTGTAGTATGAACTCTAGATTTAATCACTCCTTGTGTAATAATCATTAAAGGATTTAGCAGGTGAAAAGGGTGACAGTTTTATTTTAGGCAAGGTAAGTTGGAAATGGCAGCATCTATGGAATATCCAGCAGACAGATACATCAGTGAGAAGCTTAAGGAACAGTGAACTGGCAGAGATTTGGGAATGATCAGCTAGTTGAGATTAGACGTGTCACTCAGAAGGTAATACCATGACTAGAATAGTGAGCCCAGAAAAGACTCTTGAGCTCTCCAGCAGTGAAGAGGGAGAACAGAACTCCACAGAAGGGAAAAGAGAAGGGGGAGCAACAACTGGAAGAAGCATCTTATAACAGAACTCAGGGAGTGGGGACCTGGAAAGAGAGGACTGTGCATAACCAAAGGTGCTGGTCATACTATCAGGCACAGGGTCTCAGTGTCTTCAAATTGGATTGAGAAATAAATTGGAAGGGTAGAAAGTAAAAACAGTGATTTTCTACTATTTTAAGGAAAGTTTGAATCTGACTGAGGAGGTTTGAATTGTAGCCTCACCACTTACCAGTCTTAAAACCTTGGACAAATTTATCTGTTTTCTTATCTTCAACATGGGGGATCGTAATACCTACCTTATTGAGGTTTCTATGTGAATTAGGAAAGTTTGCATATGGAAGACATTTTTGGAAAATACCTTTATATGTTCTTACATACTCTACACATGACAAATGTTAACTATTGTAATTATTAAACAGGGTGCATGTCTGTAATCCCAGTACTTGGGAGGCTGAGACAGGAGGATCATTGACAGTTCAAGGGCAACCTGGGCTACAGAGTGAGCTCAAGGCTAGCCTGAACTGCATAGTAAGACTCTGTCTCAAAAAGACAAAAAAGGGGCTGGGAAGATAGCTCAGTGGAATAACTGCTTGACTGACAAGGTCCTGAGTTCAATCCCTGGTACCACAAAGAGAGAGGAGGGGAAGGGAGGAAGAGAGAGAGGGAGGGGAAAGATAGGGAACTGATTTATAATTTGACCTTGTGGATGAAAGAAGAGAGGTTCTGCCTTCCTATTAATAACTGAGGGTAAGTAACCAGGTTCGTCCTGAGATTTTAGCCTCTGTGATTGATCAGACCTAGAGACAAAAACTTGTTTAGAAAATATGTAAGTATTCTAGTCTTTGTTTGCAATTAACTCTTAGGGATACAGTGGCCAGGGAACTTTCTTATAGGAAAGGAAAACAAGAGTTTCTATTTACCAGTCTGCTATAGTTTGTACCTAAAGCCCTCACAAGTGATGCTATACGCAAGCTTTCTACTGGGAGTTATGAACACCCCAACACTTGATTCATTTAATTCTTTAATGTCTGAAAGGTGAAGGTCACACTTTTGATTAAAACTAGTCTAGTGAAAATGGGCAATATTGCTAAAGTAGCTCTACTATTCTGTTCCCTATACTAGTGAGTTCGTAGTTTAGCTGTTATAATTTAAAGAGCCATCTTTAAAAAGAATTTGTCAAGTAAATTTGTAAAACAAAGGGGCTGGTGAGACAGCTCAGTGGTATAAGTGCCCAACTGGCATGCACAAGGTCAAGAGTTCAATCCCTGGTACCATAAAAATAAATTTAAAAATAAATAAATATTTGTAAAACAAAGATAGTTAATAATATGCCTAGCAGCACTAGGAATTATTTAAATCCTTTTATATTGTTAGATGTTCTAGTTTACCACTACCAACATTTCTGGAAAAAAATTGTCTCTCATTTGATGGAGTGTTACTTTGTGGATCACTGTTTGTGTGTGGACCAGTGACAACTTGATCAGCTCGAGAGCTGGTCTATGCAAGTCCTAACTGTCTTATTCTCTATAGCTTTTCCTACAAATACATATACTATAAACCTGTCCAAAAAATAAACAAAATGGCTTCATATATGTATTTATATATATAGGTATTGATATTGTAGGCATAGTGTGTCTTCTCTGTAAATCTTTGTAACATGCAGTGTTCTCCTTTCTCTGTTGAAGCACTCTCCGTCCTGTACTCCAGCTAGCAAAGGCAGACGTGTAAGAGACTATTGCACTGTGTGTACTCATCCCAATGCCCTCTGCCTCTTAGCCTTTGCCTGTGGTTGCAAAATACGTGAACATTTGTGTGATGTATTATTACCCTGGCTGCATGCTGTGTGCTGCTGCTTCTGTTATTGCTAAGCTGCTTTCCTGTATTGTTTGCCTTTTTGTTTGTTTGTTTGTTTTCATTTTGGCTGCAAAGCTTTAGCAATATTCATATAAATTTCTGTAGCCAAACTACTACAAAAAAATAAGATACATTTTTGTTTTGATTGGGGACAGAAAATTGATTCTAAAGTATGTTTTCTAAGCAAATTAACAATAAGCTTCTAAATAAGACTATAATATAAGCAGATTTTTAGACACTTTATTTTAGAAAGTCAACTTGAAATTTGTGTTGTACATAACTCAGAAAAGATTTGGGACAAATTATACACCTTAGTGACTATAGTTTCATGTTAATTAAGTTTTCAAGAAATCTTGAAAAATGTTTAAATCTGGTTGAGAAGAATCTTAAATGTAATATATATGGAAATCATGTAATAATAAATTATTTATTCTAAAGTAATTCCAAGATTTAAAAAAAATTCTTACATTCTTTATATATGTATTATTGGCAAACTATAAAGTACTTCCTACTATTGCTAGTTCCATGTTTCTCAATCTTAAGTGATTCAGTAAATACCCCATCATACAAGATTTTCATAGTCCAAGGTAGAGAATCCTTATGTGAATTGTCTCAAATTTTTGTGCAGCAGCTTCCCTCCTAGAAGCAGCTGCACACACATATGTATTCCCCAGCAGACAAGCAGTAAACTTGCTAGTGCTCAGATTTATATGTACTACATAAAATAGTAACTTTAAAAAGGAAAGTCATTGTGGTCAATACAGGTTTTGACTATTGCCTGCCAACTTCATGATCCTCAGGATTGATCAATACCTTAAATCCAGAGTTTGTGGGAATGGAAAGTTCTAGATCAGTAATGACCTGGTTTGTGAAAGGTGTGGGAAGTAGTATGGTGGTCCATTGATTCTTGTGTTTTTTCTGATGTGATGGAGGGTCGGTTATCAGATAAAGATATATTACGTTTTCGGGCTACTGTTTAATAATGGATAAACACTTATCACTGTTATGTCCAGGAAAATTACAAGATCAGGTGATTTTTATTGGGATCCATGATTGCTGACTCAACTGATTTCATTTTTTGGATTTGTAGAGATAAAACCATTAGATATTTCATCAAATCTCAGTATATATTAATTATTTCATATAAGTTCTACAAAGAAATTGAGTTAATTTATAACTGTTTTTTATTTATTTATTTCTGTCTTTTTGAGACAGAGTCTCATTGTGTAGTTCAGGCTGGCCTTGGGCTCACTTTTGTTGTCCAGGCTGGTCTCGAACTTGCACCGATCTTCCTGCCTCAGCCTCCCAAGTGCTGGGATTACAGGCATGCGCCACCACACCCAGAGTATAACTGTTTTTAAAGAGATTGTAATTCAGATTTTGTTTTCTAGTTGACTTATTATGGACTAATTGCATCTCATGTGCCATACACACTTTAGGCATTGGCCACCTAGTACATATGTGTGAATTATGAGAAAGGAAAGCTATTTAAGAGATTGGCTGTCATAAAGTCACTACTTTTATGTCTGTGTCTTTCATCTTTAGGCTATGAAAAAGCAAAAATTAGCCAAAGCCTATGTACTTAAAATTAAAATGTGTGATTCTTTTTTCATCCAGAGGTGATCTGCTCTCCTCTTTCCCTTTTTCCTAGACTATGTATCAGACAAATAAAAGCCAACCAAGATGTAGTAATATGTGTGGAGATAGTTGAAGAATTATGAATTATTCAATAATTAAACAGAAACATATTAGTGGCATAGTAAGGAATATTAATAGTTCCTGGGATATAAATATATTACTTCATTAGGGCGCAAATAGTTACCATTCTTAACAGTAGCCTTGAATCTAAAAGTGGAATGTGAACTGATGTTACATACCATGATTTCAGGTAAATAAGTATGCAGTACTTACATAAACTTAAATTTTTCAGATGAAATGTCATAGAAATGATGAGATATCACTAAATAATGATTGTCATATCCTTATTTTTAATATACTATTTCACCTCATTTATAGTATGAATACTTATGTTCCTTATAAGCGGCATTATTAAGTATAGTATAAGAAAGACTTGTTAGGAGTAGTATTTTACATGTTTGAATAAAAATAGAATTCTGTAGTACTTCCACACAAAGTGAAAAACATTAAAGGTCTCATTTCATATTGTTCCTTTAAAATATGGAGCAGAGATTATAAAAGCAAATGTGGGATAACTTGTTATGTTTTCTTAGGAGAGTTATAATTCTCTAGAGTAGATATTCCAATCCATGTATCCACTGAAATAACTTGAGAAATTTCCTTACAGAGATCCAAGTTACATAATTTGTAACTAGTACTATACTTGTTAATCATAACATTGAGTAATTGTTGTTATAATTTATTTTAGGAAGATAAATTTGCTATTTTGCAAGTGATATATTTTACAATGTTTTGTCATAAATTCAATTAATAGAAATAATTTTTTCACTAAATGTTTTAAAATTAAGTGTTCTCAATACAAAAATTATTAAATTACTTACCTTTTGCTTCCAAATATTTCTAACAAATGGCACAGAAAAAAAGTGATAAAATATATTTTTTCTGAATTTGAGTTTTATCCAGTATTACCAATACAGACAACAGATATAAGCTGTCTTTTACTAGGTTGGCCATTTATGATCCATATCATGTTTTGAGAGCTTTTACTTTTAAAAAAATTTCTTTCTAGAGTGTTACTATTCATACAACTCTGTATTATTTGGAGTATAAAGAAGGTTTCCTGCTATATCTTTAAGATAAATAGGTTTGGTTCTTTTCATAATTTGAGGAATTCTTAATAAATATGTTACCTAAGAATCAGATAAGTGCTTGATTGTGGCCAGAAAAGTATGTTTTATACTTTACTATAGTGCTGTAAGTTCCTGACTGACAACTAATTTCCATTCTGGGAAAATTGCCCAAAAGTTGGATGCATTTATAAATCGACAAAGTGAGTCTTATACAGCACACCTGTGGAACTTTACAACTTGAATATTCATAGGCTGGGGCTTTACTGTATTTTAGAAATACATTATGAAGATCTTTTACAAGAAAAATGCTGATAGATTAAGAGAATATTGATTTTGGGTTTTTTTTTCCTTTTTTGGGGGGGGGTGGTGGCTACTGAGAACTCAGGACCTTGTGCTTACCAAGCAGGTGCTTATGCCACTGAGTTATTTTTTTTTTTTCTTGTTTCAGAACTTTTGTTTGTTGGTTTTTATTTTTATGGCCGGCTCAGCCTGCCCTGAGGGCAGGGCTAGCACAGCATGTGGTGTCATGGATCGAACCGCGGTCCCTGCAGCCCCCTAAGCTTTCCTAAGCAGGCGCTTTAGACCACTGAGCCATCCTGCCAGGCCCCTCCACAGAGTTATTTCCCCAGTTCTATTGTGAACTTTTTATATGGCAACATGATGCATTGTAGACAGTGTCACAAGTATTCAGCTTTTTTACTTTATTAGTATAGTAGAGCATTGAATAAAAAATGATAGATATAGTAGATATATAGTACATGTCTCTAATGGTTATTTATCAGAAAAACTCATTAAATATACTTAGGAAAAATAGTAACACTAGAAAAGAGGATATACATAAGAATATTTCACTTGTTTTTTTCTCAGCAGTTTGCAGCTTACAAATATGAGTGAATTAGTATCTTCTGTTAAAATTTATTTATAACAACTTTCTCTGGACAATATCAAAATGTACTATGCAGTAGAGGGCTGGGGAAATAGCTCAGTAGAATAAGTACTTGCCTGGCAAATGCAGAGTCCTGAGTTCAATCCCCAGTTCTTTTTTTTTGTCTTTTCGAGACAAGGTCTCGATGTTCAGTTCAGGCCGGCCTTGAGTTCACTTTGGTAGCCCAGGCTGGTCTTGAACTCACATCGATCCTCCTGTCAGCCTCCCAAGTGCTGGGATTAGAGGTGTGAGCCACCATGCCCGGCTTTCAATCCCCAGTTCTGAAAAAAAAAAATTATGTAATAAATATTAGCTATGTATGGTTTTTTACTATTTTTCTTTTTTATGATTGTATTTGTTTCTGAGGTTTTAAAATACTTGTGTAGAAATAACTAATGTTATTAGTTTATTATTTTACTGCCATACTATATGTAGATCATTATCAGTTAATTATTAAAATTTAATTTTTGTCTTTAATTTTAGCATATGATAACTGAAAATTCTGAAAGTGTAATTGATTGCTTTTTAATAGTTAGAATAAGCCATTGATTATAAGTGCATGATAAGCATTTATAGTTAAAATCAGTAACATCTTCAATACCACAGGAATGTTTATGCTAATTAAAACTTTGATAAATCTGTAAAACTGTTTTTCTTATTTATGTAAACCATAGTTGAAATATTACTTATATTGGCAGTAACTCAGAAAGGAAATACTATATTAAAATGTATTAATGTCACTTGCTGTTTACTTCCAGTAGTCTTCTAGAAGCCTTAGACATGTTTTAAAAGTTTCATGTACAAACTTTTTCACCATGAGTTTAATCATTTTTCTCAAGTATTCCTTGTCTTTTTTATTTTCTTTTTGTTTATGCAGAACCAGGGATTGAACTCAGGCCCTTGCGCTTGCCAGGCAAGCACTTACTCTATTGCGCTATCTCCCCAGCCCCTTGTGTTCCTTGTCTTTATGAAAAATGTAAAGTGATAATTTTTAAATTATATGTGCATAATGCAGTTTTTCTAAAAAGTGCATAATTGTAAATGGCATAATTCAACTTTTTTTATGTACTTGGTACAGGGTCTACAGAGTCTCACCATGTAGAACAGACTCATAGTGATTCTCCTGTTTTCAGCCTCCCACATGCTGGGAATACAGTTTTGCACTACTGCGCCCAGTCTCAGTCACCATCACAGCTTGCCTTGAGGGCGGGGCCATCACAGCACACAAGGGATAAAACCCTGGTTGTTACACTATGCCTACACAGGCACTTTAGTCCACTGAGCTGTCTGGCCATTTAATTTAATACTAAGTTAAATTTTTCTATTTGAAATTTTTAAAAGAATGAATTTGGTAGGCTGGGGAGATAGCTCAGTGGATAGAATAAGCCCTTGCCTGGCAAGCGCAAGAGCCTGAGTTCAATCCCTGGCTCCACAAAAAAAAAAAAAAAAGAATGAATTTGATTTTCTTTAATATGAAATTCATTTTTGCATTTAAAACATATAGCTATAAAATATTGTAATTTTCATTATTAGAATAGTATTGGTTTATAATTTTATTTTAAGTAGTTCCCACCTCTGAATATAACCAGGTCATACCTCAGCCAACTAAAAAAAAATATTTGAAAATCTATCCTTATTTGTATTGTTTTCTTTCATTTTTACTGAAGAATAAACCTAGTTAGAAGAGCAGACTTAAATGACAGCACTTCTTGAAAAGGACTGAGATACATGCTAAAAGCCTTAAGAGTCAGTAATTTTTGTAATCCCAGATTAAATGGATAGTAGATTCTTTTTCTGTAGTATCCTACTGTCATAATGTCACATTTTTAGAGGGACTCAGAGCATACTGGTAAATGTCTTACCTGCCCACTTTGGTGGGGTGGAGAGGTGGGGGACCCTCTAAGGGATGTTGATGTGGTGCGGTAGACATCTGTGAGATCACATACTAAGAATATGACATAGAGCAGCCTGTGTGAGTTTCAGCACAAGACATTATAGTCCGGTGTGCTCCACTTCTCTGTACATGTCATCACACGGTGCAAGGAGCCAACCTGCTGTCAGACTTGAGCAAGCTCTTGCCTTATCGGGTTGTTTACTTTAAAGCTAGTGTTTTTGGATAATGACACTGCCCTTATGTGAATATTCAAACTAAAATTTATTCTTGTTTCTCAGAAAATGTCATAATTCTGCCTTACAGACATTTGAGCTGCACATTGCTTAAAAGTGATATCTTGGGTTTTTTCTTCCTGACTTATTTTCCTAGACTGATCCTGTTGAGAACACTTATGTACGGAACCCGAGCATCAAGTTTTCCAACCAGTCAAGGTCCACATCTCCTTCCACATCTAGTGAAGCTGAGCCAGTTAAGGTGCCTCATTGGAGCAGCCTTGCTCCCCAACTTTACACTTGTGTCAGGAATGAGGGAATTGAAAAAAGGGAACTCTGTCTAATCAAATACATTGTGTCATAAGTTACCGTTTATTGGAGATCATTACATTTAACTGATAATATAGATAGGAATGGAAAATGGTTCCCAAATAGTCCCCTGAAATAGGTGAAAATTTGTTTAACTATATAGTCTTTACTTAGACAACTATGTAGAACCAAGGATTTATATAAATGTTGGAATTACCATAAACTCTGTAGGGATATAGCCATGAGATACCATTCTCATGTTTTGATTCTTCCAATTTAATAAGCCATAATATAGCCTAGCTATTGCATCATAAGCACAACTTAAAACTAAAACTGCCTCTACTGGCTGCTTAGTATTTTATTCTCACTGCCAAGTTAGCCATACATGCTCAGTCTACTAAGTCAGCCCTTTTAATAGTACATAAAAATCTGTGTTGTGTTTCTTTATATTTCATGTTAGTCAATGCTTAAAACAGCCACTTGGCTAGTTACAGCAGCAGAGCCAGTTCTACCCAAGGCAGACCATTCTCTGCCTCAGCTTATTGAAGTCCTAGTCCTTCACGGAGAACCACACAGTACAGGCATAGCTCCCCGCCCTCTCTGCCTGTAGTTTCCAGAGCTGGGGATCTTAATTTCCTACTTCAGTCTGAGGAGCTATCTGCACTTAAGTGTGAGCTGTAGACAGGCTGTGACTTATGTCCCTCTGTAGAGCCCTCCTATTGGCTAAGTTGATGAGACCTTCTGATTTTGTAGTTATAGTTGTTATAATATTTGGAGTTAATGCAAGTTTTATCTCAATGATGAAATATTTCAAGCATGTGCACAATAACATAATAAATACCCTTGTAACACCCCCACATTTAACAGATATAAATATTTGCCCTATTTTTCCCATAAAAATAAAATATTGAAACAGTTCAAACATCCTCCCCTGTATCATTCCCCTCTCTTATTTCTCAGATATACTTAAATATAGTTGGTGTGAGTTCTACCTGCCTTGCTTTTAACATGTTTATTTTATTTGTATTCATAATCAGTATGCGATGTTTGTCATGTGTTTAAAATTGACAGAAATGTTACCTGTATCCTTCTGCAACTTCTTTTTAAGTGCTTTTGAGGTTTACTTATACAGATACATGTCCATTTAGTTCATTTCTTAAAATTGCTGCATTATATTTTATTGAATGAATATGCTACAACCACTTACCTATTCTTCTGTGGTTGAATATTTAGCTTGCTTCTAGTTTTTTATCACTACAATCACTGTAAACCTTTGTTTCTTGGCTGTTGATGATTTGCTTGTTCATGCCTTTGCCTATTGTTCTGTTGAATTATTTTTCTTGATTTTTCAAAGTTGATTTTAAAGTGTTCTATATATTTTTTAAGGCTTCCACTTTTTGTGTCTTTTTAAAGCAAATCTATTACATGCAGACATTATAAAATATTTTCTTCCATGTTTTCTTCTAAAAGTTTTACATTTTTTGCCTTTATGTGTTTAGGACAAAGTGAAATTTATTGTTATGAATAATGGGAAATAAGGATCTAATCTCCTTTTGCCATATAAGCAACTGACTCTCCTTTAATTCCCCTCCTTTGATTTGTATGCTCTGCTTTTTTGTGCCTGGGTCTGGTGGGAGGCGGGGGTTCCCTTTTCTTGTCCACTGTTCTTTATATTATTCCTGCACTGACACACTTTCTTGATTACTATAACCCTAAAGTAATTCTTGACACCTAGTATGATGACCCACCCCCACTCAATTTACTCTTTCTTCTTGACCCTTTAGTTTTCTATATTATTTTTAGGAGTAGGTTGCTAAGTTCCATGTGGGACTTTTGATTGGAATTGTATCACATTTTAGATGTACTTGAGGATAATCAACATCCTCATGATATTAAGCATTTCTATCTATGAATAAACACAGTATGCATTGTAGCCAGGTTTCTTTTTATATCTTTCAATAAAGTTTCACTACTTCCAATATACTCGATAGTACTTACTAGATTTCTTCCTAGACAATGTAAAATTTTTGTGCTGTAGTGTGTGGGATCCTTTTAAATATTTTTTATTATGCTTTACTACTGGTCTTTAAAACTATAAAGGAGCAGGTCCTATAGCCTGCACCTTTGCATGACTTTAATTTTAATGATTTCTCTTGAACTTTCTGTAGAATGCTAATAATAGTGGTGTTCCCTGTTAATTGTTTTCATCAATTTTTATGTAGATTGTCGATGTTTTTATTGAATTTCTATATTTTTCAAATGTGAAGTTTATAATTTGGGTTCATATTTTTCAAATTGTTCAAAAGTAAATAAAATTTAGTCTAAAACTGAAATTATAATTAAAAGAAAACTGAGAAATTCAACTGAATACCATCTTAACACTATAGTAAATATAAAATAGGCTATTTTGGGAAGTTGAACAGTATGAGGGAAAGAGGCATCATTCATCCTTCAGTATTACTCAGTATTCTAAAACTATGCAAAATTAGCTATTCTTTTAATTATTTAACATACTAAAAGTTTCTCATGTCTTTTTTACACCTTACTAAATAAACAATACCCCTTTCCCCACAATAACATCCAATAAAATCAGATTATTTTCATTCAGAGATATATCTTATCCCAGACTCTTCTAGCTGCAAAGATATAGTTTATAGTTAAAACTATATGGAATTCAGAATTTCAGTAACATTAAACAATTTGAATCCTGCATTTGGAAAATTAATTTTTACACAAAAATTTCACTAATTTTTGTCTGTGTAGTCAAAGCCAGTGTTATATTTGAGATATAGTATGTACATTATAATATACATATAATGTATAGCATGTCTTCTAAACAGGGAAGTCAAATATTTAAAAATAATTCTTTAAATATTTTTATTATAACTTTTTAAAAGATCAATATGACAAATTCAGAAGAATGTGAAAATAGCCTCATTTTTATGTAGGCTACTAGCTATAAAGGTTTTGTTTTCCTATGAATTTTCTTTTTCAAATTGTTTATTTCTGAATTTCCAGATTCGAATAATATTTACTGATTGGACAAATGTTTCATTTGCAAATATTGCAGGCTTAAATTTAGTTAGCAATAGTACGCAAGCTTTAATTTGACATTAACTGGTAGAATGGTTTGCCTTGTTGGCACTGTTTTTATATATTTTGTTTTCTCACTAAATTATATTTGAGTTAAATTGAGTTTTTCGTGACATTTCCATTTTGCTTCCTGGGTTCAGATTGCAGACTCTGCTCCACTTCCAGTTCACACGCCAACCTTAAGGAAAAAAGGATGCCCTGGTTCAACTGGCTTTCCACCTAAGGTATTCAGTCTATTATAAGCATAGTATCATAACCAAAAAGTGATAATAGATTTTATCTGCTTTGTATATTTGCTACGATTTTTTTTTTTTTTTCTTTCGGAACCGGGGATCAAACTCAGGAGCTTGCACTTGCCAGGCAGGCACTTGTGCCCTGAACTATCTCCCCAACTGTGTTTGCTATGATTTTGATACTAATTTCCTCAAAGTTAGGGGAAAAAAAAAAGAACTGGGAAAGAAAAGAAATTCCCTATGAGTGTAAATAATGATCACTGATAAAGGTAGGGAGAGTGCATTTGTGGTTTTATTTTAACAGAGTCTGTTAAAGTAAGTAGTAATGTTTCCTCCAGGTACCCCTTCTGTGTGTTGCCTAGGTCGCTCATACAGTAATCCAGGGAAAATTATACTGTTGACATTGAGTGTGTCTCTCAGAAGTAGGCACTGGTTCAGTTCCTAATATGGAAGGAAGTAGAGAAAGCTGCATTACAAAAGGAAGGAAATAACTAATAGAATTAAAGGAAGTGCCTCTAGGAAGGACTTGGGACAGTTATTTTTGTTTTTCTTACAATGTGTGTGGATAGTACTGGCACAATGTCATCATCTTTGGTTGGTGCCTAGAACTCTAGCATGTATTACAAAGTTAATAATAAGATAGTCTATGTTCTGCCCAGAATAAACTCTCAGTGCTGCTTTGAGGCTGGCTAAAGACTAAGAAACTTCTAGCATAGAATGGTTTGAGGTTGAATCAGAAGTCACAACCACCTGAAATTCCAAGATTTCATCCTTTTCCCTGAATAATAATGGTTGTCAGATCACTGTGTTTAATTTTTTTTTTTCTTTTGTCTTTTTCAGTACTAAGGACTGAACCCAAAGCCTTTGCTCTGAGCTGCATCTCTCACCCTTTGTTTCATTTTGAGACAGGACCTCACTTTGTCATGAGTTGCCCAGGCAGAACTTAAACTTATGATCCTCCTGTTTCAGCCTTCTGGAGTGTAGGGATCAGTGATGGGGCCCGCACATCAAAATAAATGATGTTTATTTCATTGGAGGGGGGAACTACTTCATAAAGGTTTTTTAAAATCAAAATTAACATTTGTTGGAATGCAGAAAGTTTTTATTCATTTAAGTTACGTGTGGAAAAGAGAAATAATTGGCCAATTTTTTTTTTCCACGGGGAACAAATTGTTCTGTGGATGCTTATATGTGTCATCATTTGACAGGTTTTTCTTATCCTACTAGATCCTCCAAAGTAGATACTATAATGCATGGTATTTTATGATGAAAGTGAGACACAGAAGACTCAAGTATAACTTGCTCCCGAGTTCACAAAGTGGTGCTGAGAAAAGGCTATTGCAATTTATGTATAGTTAAAACATGCTGAGGTGATTTTGAGAACAGAAGAGTATTCCAAAGAGATGAAATGTCTTTAGCTTACTGCCACGTAAATCAACCAAGAGTTAAAACTCTTTAGCTACTGTCTTCAATAAGAAATTATAACCTGCCATCTGTCTCAGGAATAGTATGAGTGTATTTTTATCTACTCAAGTATAGCACTACTTTTTTCCATGGGCAAAAACAGATTTGTGAAACACATTACACATTAATTATACATACAATTTGAGTTTATACCTTCTTAGGAAGAAGAAAGAATGTAACATTCCTGTTTTTACTGTACATTGCAAATTTTATTTTCTGGGATCAAGAATAAGTAATGTGTACGTATAATTATATAGGTATAATTGTATAAAATTTCACTTAAGTTTTTGCTAAAGAACAACTTTTAAATCAGATTTTATTGGTACATGTTAAATATACATAGTAACATTCATTTTAGAGAATTTGCACCTGTGTGTGATATAACTTGGTTCTTTTTTTTCATTCTACTGTCTTGCAAGCCTTCCTCTCCTCTGCACTAACAAAAGCTTTGTTTCCATTTTGCCTGTGCTAAAGAATAATTTGAAGAATTTATAGAAATCTTGAAACCACGATTTAAAAGCAAAACCAAAATAATAAATTATCATTTAGGGCTGGCAAGATGGTTGAGCGGTCCAAAATGGCTGCTTAGGAAAGCTTAGGCAACTGCAGGAACCACGGTTGGATCCCTGGCACCACCACATGCTTCACCAGCCCCACCCTCTAGGGTGGGCTGAGCCAGTCATAAAAAAATGTCTTATACAGTATTATTTTAGTTTAACTCAAAACATTTAAAAGCCATAAACTAACATGTAAGCAATGAAAAGAATTTGCTCTATGTAGAAAACACAGAGCAAACACAGGTCACATACACATTAAAAACTCAAATAATCAATGTACATATGTTTATTGACTTGTTTTACAGCGCAAGACTCATCAGTTTTTTGTAAAATCTTTCACTTCTCCCACCAAATGTCATCAGTGTACCTCTTTGATGGTGGGTTTGATTAGACAAGGCTGTTCATGTGAAGGTAAGAATCAAGTGGCTATAAAATGACTCGTGTAGGCTCCATTTTATTTGTCCTAACATTTACTATGCAAATTGTAACCAAATAACTTTAATCTCTTTAAAAAGCGTTCGATGTTTGTTTGACTTGGTTGTTTTTCTCTGCATAACATAAATGTAAACAATAAACTGGCCGGGCGTGGTGGCGCCCGCCTGTAATCCCAGCACTCAGGAGGCTGAGGCAGGAGGATCGGTGCTAGTTCGAGACCAGCCTGGGCTACAAAAGTGAGCTCAAAAAAAAAAAAAAAAAAAAAAAAAAAAAAAAAAAAAAAAAAAAAAAAAAAAAAAAAAAAGTGAGCTCAAGGCCAGCCTCAACTGCATAGCGAGACCCTGTCTCAAAAAGACAAAAAAAAAAAAAACTGATCACCTTGCTAAAGTTTCTTGAATGTTGACAAGCTATATGACAGAAGACATAAAAGTTATCCTTGATTTTATTGACTTAATTATAACATTAGTAGAGGAATCATTGAGCAATCAGCAGCATTGTACCTTTTCAGAAATATTAACTATCTGCTGCAATGCCTTAAAAGGTAGTTATTCCTAGTGTTAATAATAGGTTTTTCTCTTTCTGGTCATTGATTTATCTGTTTCATGTTTGTTACATGCCTGCCCTGTGCGGCTGAGCACTGGGAATGAATGAGTGAGTGTGGGAGAGATCCTACCCTTTTGGAGCCACCTCACACCCCAAGATTTGAGGGCAAGATAATTAGGGGCTATTGAAACAGAAAACAAAGTATATTTTTTGGATACTACTTGTTTCCCAAGGCCTCTAAAATAAAAATTATATGAATTATAATGGGATATATTATTTGAGACTGCTGTAGAAATATCATTTCTTTAAATGCATGACACCTCAACAAAAACCTCATACAATTTTCTTACGTATCCTATTAAAAAGACAAGAAAATAGTTGCTAATTAAAATTCTAATACTGGTTTCTACAGCTTAGCTCTTCTGTCAGTAGTGGAAAGGCCGTAAGTCCTTTAAGAGGACTTTATTGTTATTATTTTTTATTTTGGCCTTTATTTTTTCTTTCTTTTTTATTGCTTTTAATAGAAACAACAATGAAACAATTTCAAAACACATTAGTAGGACAGACAGTGATTAATACAGTGCATATTGTTGTCTTCATAGTAAGTTTTCAGAGAACAAGATGCAGACATGATGACTTTTCTAAACACTGCTGGTACAAATATGTCTTCTCATTGGGTTAAGAGAAAATAGTTGTATACATAGTCCAATATCCCTTAATAGTAGTGAGTTATCAGCAGATCGCAATGTTGGAAACAGTTAACTTGAGCCTTTTACAGCTCAGCATACTAATCTGCCTTTACTTTTTATACCTCAAGGTTAAACGTTTCTGCTGGGTGGTTAAGGCCAAGTTAAAGCAAGATCTATAGCTGACACCATCATTCAAATCCCCTCAAGATTTACCTTGAAACCGTGTACAGCATTTTGTAGAACTTTTGTGAGTGTCAGCCATCTGGATGACGCACGGCCATTGCTTGACCAGTTTGCTGTCTGTGAGAGCCTGAGAGAATGTTTTCTCTCTAGATGACTTTCCTTAGACACACTACACATCGTCAATCCCTTTCCTCTGTGGCCCCGTGATCTCCTTGAACAGAAAATTTGGGACACCACTGAGTTATAGGATATTACAGTACAGGTTCTCTTATGTACTGAGTCTTCACTGACCTTGAAGTGCTAGGGCCAAAATATTGGCTATCCTTGTAGCCCTTTTTTTTTTTTTTCTCTAATTTTTTGGTGTACAAACTTAAGTTCTTCTCTTCCAGAAGAGAAGCTTAGTGATACTATTACTCTATAACATAGGTACTTGAGCTTAACATCACTGTCTTTCTGAATATCAAACGCCTTAATTTAATATGGAACTGGTATTTTCTGTCAATCATTGATATTCTGATAAATTCCTGTAGAATATGAGGAGAAAAAAAAGTTACACAGTTTTACACAGAAATTTAGAAATCTAAGCATATACAAAATTGTAGCAGGTCAATCCTATGGTGTTTTTCCATGTCTCATTGTCTTTTATTGCCCTTTTTTCTTTTCTTTAAAAGCATGTACTTGAGAGAGTATAGCAATAATTGAAATTATACTAGAAGCAGTGCACATCTAAAAGACCAGAATGACAGGCATTCCAAGCATGGTTTTGGTATTACACATTACTATTCTCAATGTCAAAAGCCTGCTGGAGATTTTTAGGACCATTGTCTAATTCATCTTTTGTTTAAATGGTTTTGCCCCTGGCAAATTTCCTAACTTTTCTATTTGCTGTCTCTTCATTGTTTAATCATTAAGTTGTTGATTGCCATGCAGCTGTGTTATGCCTTTTAATTTTAATTTTTTCTTTTGAGTTCTTGCACTAGGGAGACTATATGATACTTACACATGTAGACCAGCTTTATTTCACTTATGAGTATATCTTCAAGATACATCCACTTATATGGGAAGTCTTCTAGTTCATCATTCTTTGTAGCTGAGTAATACTCTACTGTATAAAAATACCACACCTTTTTCAACCATTCTTCAGGTGATGAACATTTTGGTTGTTTCCAATATTTAGCTGTCACAAAATGTGCTGCTATAAATATCACTATAATATGATGTTTTCAGTTCTTGTGGGAAAATTCCCAGTAGGGGGATTGCTGGATTGACTGAGATTTCGAGTCTTGATTTTCTAAGGAGTCTGCACATTGATTTACATAATGGTTGCACCAGTCTGCATTCCCACCAGCAGTGGAGAAGTGTTCCTTTTTCCCCACAGCCTGTCCAGTATTTGTTGTTGGTTGATTTCTTTATGGTAACCATTCATTCCGGGGTGAGATGGTATCTAAGTATTGTTTTAATTTGCATTTCACAGATGGCTAACAAAGTGGAGCATTTCTTCATGTATTTATAAGCTTCTAGTATTTCTTCCTCTGAGAAGCACTGTTCACTGGAGATGCACATTTCTGGATTGGGTCTTTGAATTTTGGGACCTTAATGTTTTTTAGTTCTTTATAAATTCTAGATAGAAGACCTTTGCTTATTACTTATTAGTTAAAATTTTTTTAAATTTGTGAGTTGGGGACCAAGGAGATAGCTCTGTGGCACAAGTGCCCTGCCTGGCAAGTGCAAGGTCATGAGTTTCAACCCTGGTCCCACCAAAAAAAAATTGTGGGTTGTCTTTTCACTTTATTGGTAATTTCTTTTGACTTGCAAAAACTTCTCAGCAAGAGGAGGTCCCAGTTTTTCGTTCTTTCAGTTGTTACACGTGCATTTTGATTTTTTGTCCATGAATTCTTTGCCTACGCCGATGTCTTCAAGTTTTCCTCCTACTTTCTCTTCCAAGAGATTTATTGTTTCTGTTTTAATATTTAGATCTTTAATCCATTTTGACGTTAGTTTAGTGCATGGTGATAGACCTGGATCAAATTTTAGTTTTTGGCATGTACAGAGCTGATTTTTCCAGAAATGTTTGTTAAAGAGGCTGTCTTACTTCCAGTAAACATGTTTGGCCCCTTTATTGAAGATAAGGTGACAGTATGTTTGTAGTTGCTTCTGTATCTTCTAATATTTTATCCTCATGACTATATTTTTTGCCAGTATTATGCTGATTCTTTTACTGTAGCTTTGTAGTATAATTTTAGGTCAGGAATTATAATGCCTCCTGCCTTATCTTTGTTGCCCAGGATTTTCTTTGCTATTCTACGTCTTTTCTGGTTCCAAATAAATTTTAGGAATGACTTCTCCAGATCTGCGAAGTATGTTGATATTATTTTGATAGAGATTGCATTAAATCTGTATAGCAATTTAGGGAGTATGGCCATCTTCATAATGTTGGTTCTACCTATCCAGGAGCAGGGAATATCTTTGCATTTTCTGAAATCCTCCACTATCTCTTTTTTCAGAGTACTGTAGTTTTCAGTGAATAGATCTTTTACCTCTTTAGTTACATTAATTCCTAAGTATTTCATTTTCTGCAGTGCTATTGTAAAAGGTATTGTTTCTCTAATTTCTCTCTTGAGTGTGTTTGTTATCTATGTAGAAGAATGCTATTGACCTTTTTTTGTGTATCTTTTTGAGA
This sequence comes from Myocastor coypus, assembly GCA_004027025.1. Classification (NCBI taxonomy): domain Eukaryota; kingdom Metazoa; phylum Chordata; class Mammalia; order Rodentia; family Myocastoridae; genus Myocastor; species Myocastor coypus. Next base: position 83,763 of record PVJA010000845.1, on the reverse strand, counting down.
AAGGATCTCACTATGCCGTTGAGGATGGATTTGAGCTCACTTTTGTAGCCCAGGCTGGTCTTGAACTCGCACCAATCCTCCTACCTCAGCCTCCCAATTGCTAGCAATACGGGTTTACGCCATTATGCCCGGCTACCGCTATTGGCTTTTGGGTGTTGACTTGGTATCCTGATTTTACTGAATTTGTGTGTTAATTCTAGTAGCTTTTTGGTGGAGTTTTTGGGTCTTCCAAGTAGACGGTCGTGTCATCTGGAAATGATGATAGTTTAACTTCGTATTTCCCTATTCTTACTTGTTTTATTTCTCCCTCTTGTCTAATGGCTCTCTGATTCCAGAACTATATTGAATAGGAGGGGTGATAGAGTACATCCTCGTCTTTTACCATATCTGAGAGAAAAAGACTTCAGCTTTTCCCCATTTAGAATTATGGTAGCTGTTTGATTGTCATAGATAGTTTTATCAGACTGAGGTAGAGGTCATCTGTTCGAATTTTCTATATGACTTTGAACATGAATGATTGACTTTGTCAAAAGCCTTTTCTGCATAAATTGAGATGATTATGTGGTTTTAGCTCTATTGATACAGTGTAGTACATTTATAGATTTGTGTATATTGAACCATCCTTGCATCCCTGGGATGAGTCCTACCTGGTTATGGTGTGTAATCTTTTTTTTCTTTTTAATTTTTGTCTTTTTTAATTATTATTATTTAAATTTAACAATGGTTATATTACATATTTTCATCATCAGATCAGTTTAGATTAATAGATATAGGTATATAAGATTGATCAAATAATTAAACATTAACACGTTCAATAAACATTACTTGTCAACTGTTAAAAAAAGAAAGGGGAAAAGAAAAATATGGTGTGTAATCTTAATGGTTTGCTGTTTTCTATTTGCAAGGATTTTATTGAGAACTGTTGCATCTATGTTAATGAGAGAGATTGGCCTATAGTTTGTTTTTTTAGTTTCATCTTTCTCTGGTGTTGGCATCAGGATACTACTTGCCTCCAAGAATTATCTGGGGAGGATTGCTTCCTTTTCAATTTTATTGAAGAGTTTGAGGAGTGTTGGGATTAAATCTTCTATAAATTTCTTGTAGAATTCAGTGGTGAATACACCAGGATCTGGACTTTTCTTTGTTGGTAGGCTTTTTATTACATTTTGTTTTTCACTGACTGGAATTGGGTTATTGAGAGTTCTTACATCTTTTTGATTCAGTTTTCTTAAATTGTACCTTTCTAGGAATCTGTCCATTTCATTGGTGACTTCAATTCTATGAAGTAAAAATTCTTAAAGTAGGTATTAATGATCCTCTGAATCTCTACTGGGTCTGTGGTAATTTCCCCATTTTCATTCCTTATTGCTTAAATTTGGGTTTTTTCTTTCCTCTTTGATGAGGTTAGCTAAGAGCTTATCAATTTTATTTAATCTTCAAAGAACCAGGTTTTTGATCCATTAATTATGTGTATTGTTTTCTTTGTCTCGATTGAATTGATTTCTGCTCTAATCATTATAATTTCCTCCCAAATTTGGGCTTTGGGTTTGGTTTGCTTTTTATTTTCTAGATGATTTAGATCCAGCACTAGAGTATTTATTTGTTCCCATTCTATTTTCTTAATGTATGAATTCACAGCTATAAATTTCCCTTTAAGTACTGCCTTAATTACATCCCATAAATTCTGGTAGGTTGTATTTGAATTTTCATTAAATTATAGATATTGTTTTATTTATTGTTCAATTTTATCTTTAACCCACTGGCTACTGAGAAGCATTTTGTTCAATTTCCATATATTTCTGGGGTTTTCATGCTTTTTTTCTTTCATTTCCAGTTTCATTGCACTGTGGTCAGATAATATGTATGGGATAATTTCTTCTTTCTTGCATATACGTAAGCATGACCTGTGGACTAGTATGTGGTCTATTTTAGTAGAACACTCTGTATATGTCCTCTAAATCCAGTTGTTGCAAGTTCTTGTTCAGATCTGCTATTTTGCTAATTTTTTGTGTGTTTGACATATCTTTTTGGGATAAAGGGGTGTTAAGGTCTCCTATTAAGTTTGTGGTATTGGACATTAGATTTTTCATGTCCATTAAGATTTTTCTTATATAGCCCAGTGCGCCAATGTTGGGTGCATACATATTTAGAGTGTTACCTCTTCATCTTGAGTTTTTCCCCTAACCATTATGTAGTGGCCTTCTTTATTTTGTTTGATCAATCTTGGTTTGAAGTTTAGATTGTCTGCAAACAGGACTGTGGCCCTTGCTTTTGTCTGAGGTGCTGGGGTATGTATTATTGTTTTCCATCCTTTGACTTTCAGCCTATGAATTTCTTTATGAGTTAAGTATGATTCTTGTATACAGCATATTATTAGATTTTGCTTCCTAATCCACTGTGCCAATCTATTTCTTTTAATTGGAGAATTAAGTCCATTTACATTGATGGTTATAATTGGAATGTATTAAGTTATCATTGACATATTTTTTACCTACTATTTTTAGACCTTTTTCTCCTGTGTTTAATTGGTTGCTGTATTTGGTGGGTTCTTTCTCTTCTCAGTTGTGGAGTCTGAGTGATTTTGGTCCCTCTCTAAAATATTTTTTAGTAGTCTGTGTAGGGTTGGCTTTAACATCATGAAATTCTTTAGTTCTTTGTCGTGGAAGTATTTCACTTCTCCCTCATTCTTGAAAGAGAGTTTTGCAGGATATAGCAGTCTGGGCTGGAACTTGTTTTCATTCAAGGACTTAAAGCATCTACCCCATGCTCTTCTTGACTTCATGGTTTGTGAAGAGAAATCTGCCATTATTCTGATGGGTTTTCCTTTAAATGTGATCTTTTTCTTTTCTCTAGCCGCTTTTAATATATTATTCTTCTGCTAGATTTCTGGGATCTTGACTATTTTATGTCTGTGTGTGTTTTTAGTTGGGTTGATGTTATTTGGAGTTCTGTATGCTTCAGTTACCTGGATGGCAGATTTTGTTTTCTCTTATTTGGGAAGTTTTCTGCTATTACTTCTGCCCATATTCTTCTTTTATGTCATTTGTATTAATTCCTGCTTTCTCATTGATTCCCATTAGTCTTACACTATTCATCTTTGCATTATCTTGCAGATGTTGAATTATTTTTTTCCTGCATCCTAGTTGTGTTTGAGAGATCCTTTCTTACCTTTTCACTGGCTGCGACTTTGTCTTCTAGATCTGAAACTCTATCTTCACTTTTGTTCATACAGTGTTCCCAAGTTGTGATTGCTATTTTATTATCCTGTATATCTGTTTGAAACTGCTTTATGCGATCTATTTCTTTCCTTTATTGCTCATTCAAGGATTCCATCATTTTGCTATTCTCCTGTATTTTTTTTTTTTTATCAATGTCTTCTTTGGAAGCATTTATTAAGTCTTTCATTATAGTTATCCCTTCTTTTTCTACTTCAGAGATTATTTCTGATCTTATTTCCTCTCTACCTTTCTGCAGTTGTTCCTTTACTTCAAACACTATTAATTCAGAGATGTCTTTTTTACTTCAGAGGTGATTTCTGATCTGATTTCCTCTGTGCTTTTCTGTCTTTTTTTTTTTTTTTTTTTTTACTTCAGAAACTATTAGTTCAAACATTTCTTTTTTTACTTCAGAGGTTATTTCTGGTCTGAGTTCCTCTATAGATTTCTGCATTTGTTTCTTTACTTCAAGTGCTATTAATTCAGAGATTTCAGCTGTGTGATTCCCATTTTCTTCTATGCTAGTGGCTCCTGCATTTGTTCTGGTTGGGCTTGGGGCCTGAGAATGCATCTTGCTCCTTCTCTTTGTCATTTTGTATAGCAGTGTCCTCTGACCTTTGGTGTAGAACTTTGGTGAAGTTATGCTGTTAGCACCTACTGAAGTTTGTGTCTGGGTCTACCAAGTTTGATCTTGTCGAGTTGTACCTGGCTGGGTCTGGCTGCTGTGTGCAGCTTCTTCCTGCTGCAGTTTGTGGAAGTGAGTCCGCTGTGTTCCTCTGGCCAGATGTTCAGCTCGTGGATTAACTCAGATGGTCTGGCCCATAGCCTCTCTATAGAGAATTTTGCTGCAGGGTTCCACAGCAGATACTAAGGCTGGGTTCTTGTCAGGGAAGGAGTTATGGTGTTGCAGGTGCTGCAGGCTGAGAGTTTCTACCTGCATGCCTGCTGTTCCAGGGTCTAGTCAGAAAAGCAAGAGGACTTTAAAAGTGTAGTTATCAGATGCATGTGTTCTCTTTATAATACATCTGTAGTTAGTCTGTATATAATTGCTTTGAGAAAAGGAAACACTAACAGCATGCTAAGGCAATGCACTCAATATCTGGTCATTTCTCAAAACTAAAGTGGAATATTTGTCTTAAATAATCCATTAGGTAACATGTGTTCAAAAGAAAAAAGAGTCATGTCTAAAAAGTAAAGATTTGAGAATTATGGATTATTCATGAATAAGAATGACATTATCCAGGAAGTACATGTAGACTGAAAGAACAGTTCAGGGTCTTGGAAGCCATGGTCAAGAGAAAGAAAAGCATAAGATAACCAAGTAGTCTGAGAAGAAATAGCCTGACTCATGGGCCAGGAGGTTGTCAAACGACATACTTTCTGGCTTTGTCTCATTTTGGACCATAGCCAATTTTTATCTGTTATTTTACAGTCTATCAGAAAGAATCCTGGGCACAGACCTCATTTGTTGATCTTGATAAGTAAAATTATTGATAATAAGGACTTTTTTATATATTTGTGCACTCTCTTACCTTCTGTTATACTATGAAACTATTTTTTCTTCAAATCCTTAAAGCCTACCTTATAAAGCTCTGGAGGCATAACAATATTCCTAGCCTTTATCTGACAGGCTTTTGTAAATGTTTTGATAATGTGGTACAGCTGCTAAAGATTCTTGCTACTTTTATTTATTCCTGGATTAGATCCAGTATAGATACTTACTTTGTTGCTTTCATTGCCCTTTGGAGGTGAGAGTGTTTTTCCTTATTAGTAAAACAAATTATAACTTGTTAGACATTCCACTTGAGTGAATTGTGAAGTTTGTTTAGTTTTTGACAGTTAGTACCAGTCTGTTTTGCCTGTTAGTTTCACAGTATCTACCAGTGATGTATAGACCATTTCTCCCATGTGTGTATGTGTTCTCCAAATGATATATTGCTTCAGTTTCTCTCTTGTTCTGTCTCTAGAATTCTTCAATATTAGGAATGAGAATTGTAATCTTAAACTATAACTCTTTCCAACAAGTTTGTTTTAAATAGTTTAACCATTAATTTTCAGCCAGTCCAGCTTTATGGAAACCTGAATTTGTTTTTTGTTTTGTTTTGCTTTGTTTGTTTATGTATTTAGTACAGAGACTACAGGGTCTCCCTACACAGATCAGACTCTTAGTAATCCTCCTGTTTTCAGCCTTCCCAGCACTGGGATTACAGGTGTGCACCACATGGTGGCCAGTCTCAATCACTGTCTCACCATGCCCCAGGGCAGGGGATCAAACCCTGGTCCCTGTGTCTCTCTTAAGCAGGCACTTTAATCTTCTGAGCTGTCATGCTGGTCCCATAAGTTTGTTTTTATTTATCATCCTGTTTTAGAATCTCTTAAAGGACTGTTGCAATATTATTAATAGCTAAGTATGCAGACTCTGACCCAGAATGCCTGGGTTTTAATTGCAGCATTACTAAATCTGAATTCAGTGACCCTTACCGGTAAGCATTATGGACACCATGTCCATGTACGCTAGAACCTTGTGCAGTATCCTATCCCCAAACTGTTAGAAGTGTTAGTCTTATGTTTGCCATTCCAGGCTTTACGTTGTATCTTATTCTTAGTAATTCCTTACTATTCTGAAAACTTCTTCTTAGTTGACTTGTCTTGAAATATTTAACTTTCAATTTTTTAATGTTTAATTTTCTGAATATTGTTTAATCTTAATTTTTGTTTTAAGATTTTTACTGTATTTTTGACTTACAATCTGCTTGTAAGACCTGATATATTTTCTCCTAGTATTAGAAACTTTGAAAAGTATATTTCCATCTCCATTGACTTTATATTACTTCTTCCTCATCTTTTACACATACACACAACAGGTGTTCTTTCAGTGTTTTGAATTAATTAGTGTAGTTTCTTATATACTTGCTCTTTTTTTTTTCTTTTTTTTTTTTTGGCTAATGTGGAATAGGATGATATTTAGTTTTGTTCTTCCATAGCTAATTTTTTATATATATGCTTTAATGATTGTTTTTCTTTACAATTAGTTTGGGACAATTACATTTTTGTGTATCTTCATATGATCTTACTCAAATTTCTTGTGCAAGGTCAGTTGGCGAGATGGCTCAGCGGTCTAAAGTGCCTGCTTAGGCAAGCTTAGGCAACTGCAGGGACCAAGGTCCAATCCCCAGCACCATATGCTTTGCCAGTCCCACCCCAGGGCAGGCTGAGCTAGCCATAATATATTTTAAAAAAAGAAATTCTTGTGCAGAAGGTTCATTTTTTTGGAAATGGGCTATAATTTCAACTAAATTCAGAAATTAAAAAAAGAAGAATTCAGTGACCCTGAGCAAGTCACATTTAACACTTACATATTTACTATATCCCTCATATTATCATAGGAAAATAAAAATGCCCAATAAAGTTTATTGTTATTACCCAAGCTATAGTTTAAAGTAAGTCACATATTAGCACCATGAATTTAACCTTAGTTTATACCTTTTTAGTCATTGAAAATTTTTATTTTAAGAAGACTAAGGGCTGGCAGTATAGCTCAACAGACTAAGGAAATACAGGGACCAGGGTTCAAGCTGGCGATGGAGTTCCGGTGTGATGGTGTGTGCCCATAATCCCAGCTCTTGAGAGGCAGAAAACAGGAGGATCACTATGAGATGGAGCTGCACACACAAAAAAAGGCTGGGTGTGGTAGCGCATTCCTGTAATACCAGGAGTTGGGAGGCTGAGGTAGGAGGATCAGTCTAAGTTCAAGACCAGCCTGGGGTACAAAAGTGAGCTCAAGGCCAGCCTGAACTAAATAATGAGACCATTTCTCAAAAAGACCAAAAAAAAAAAAAAAGGATTAGTGAGGCTGCTGAGATAGCTCAGTCTAAACCCTGCCTAGGCAAGCACAAAGACCCAGGTTCCATCCCCAGTAGTGCAGCTGTACAGGCCCCACCCCAGGCGCACTGAATCAGCCACCAAGACCTGGCGTGTGCCTGTAATCCAGGCGGAAACAGCAGGATCACTACAAGTCTGAGCTGTATAGTGAGATCTATACTAAATAATGTATCAAATTTTGTACTCTCCTTGAAAAGTAATTTTAAAAAAGAGCTAGAAAGAATACCAAAAAACACATTTAAAATAAAATTAAAATACAAGTATTCATAGTACCTTGAATGTAGTTACTGTTCAGTGAATTTTGTTGTGGTTCTTGTTGTTAAGTGGATTTTTATTATTTTTTTGGGTTTTTTCCCCTCTTAAAGTGTGCGGATTCTCATGCCATATAACTTGTGTAAACAAAGCTCCAACTGCATGTCCAGTTCCTCCTGAGCAAACGAAAGGTCCCTTGGGTATAGATCCACAGAAAGGAATAGGAACAGCATATGAAAGTCATGTTAGGGTGAGTATCATTAGTTCAGGTTTAGATCAATCCTTTAAGATTTATTAATGAAATAAAGTTGCTTTACATAGTACTTGACAGAAAATTAAATGAATAAAACTCACCTCTTTTTTTTTTTTATCCAGAATGATTCAAAAACAAAAGTTCTGCTTTGCTTTGGAAATAAATTCTAAAATGTTACAAACTTTTCTGTATTATTCCTGTTGTAATGAAAATTGAAATCTCTGTTTCTTTCTTTTTTTTTTTTTTTTTTGTGGGACCAGGGTTCGAACTCACGACCTTGCACTTGCCCAGCAGGCACTTGTGCCTCGGAGCTATTTCCCTAGCCCCGAAATCTCTGTTTCAATTCTCTAGCTTTTGGCCTCCAGTCTTGCCAAAGAAGTAGAAAATACTTATGAGTTATGAAATATTGCTTAGATGTAATTTGTTTACCTTCATAATATTTGTAGTATAAGCTGAATTTTATCTTATTGCCAGACTTGCCTTTATGTTATAAAGAAGCCATGAGAGCTATGTTAATGGGACTAATTCTAAAAGTTTTAATGGTATCATTTGAAACTCTTGGTAAGAGGCAAAAGTCAATCACTTATTGGAAGGGTGTATGCTCATTTTTTCTCTTATGTTATTAATGACATGTATGTTACATCTGGTGCTGTAGCAACCAAAGTGGCAGATTTAAAATTGGTGCATATTATCTTTTAAGTTTTTATTCTCTGTTTACATAAGTAATTTAAGAGGCTGTCACTGACATTTCCATTTGAATGGTGTTTGTGCCTGTGTGAAACTAAGATCCCTAAGCCAGCTGGAGTAAAGAAAGGATGGCAGAGGGCCCTGGCTGTGGTTTGTGACTTCAAACTTTTTCTATATGATATTGCTGAAGGAAAAGCATCTCAGCCCAGCGTTGTCATTGGTCAAGTTATTGACATGAGGTAAGCTTCCATTAGTAAGGACATTTGTATCATTTTGGCATAGGAATAAAAAAAGTCTCTGGGTTTTATTTTAGATTACGATGGTTCTACTTAAATGATCTGACTTCATGTTAATTTTCTAATTTGCTCATATTGCTGTAGTAGCATTATTTAATATGTAAATTGTAATTGTACAGTGGATTGACGTGTGTTGAGTGTTTAGGGCTAGGTGTCAAGACCAGTTTAAATGTTGTGGGAAGCCTAAGATATAGTGTTTATATCATCACCTAAAGGTATGGAGTAGAATCCAGTGTGAAGAAAGAAATAAAAACCTGAAGTCAGACAAGTTCTTAGAAAACATAATAAATCAGAGATCACTTAAATATGATGCCTCTTGGATGTTTCGGCTCTTATTTTCCAGATTCTTGGAGTGCCTTCTTTTACTTCTCATCACTCCAGGTTGTTATTCTCCCATAGCTTCAGCTATCACTTCTACCTGATGACTCCCAGGCATGTCTTCTGGAAATAACCACTCTTTGCACAGAACCACATTTCTAGCTATGCCTTTTAATGGCATTTCATGTCTACATCTCAAACATATTATTTTCCCCACAAATATGCTTTATATAGGGACCAGTGCAAGAAATACTAGCAATATCTGTAAAAATATGCCAAGAAACTGAATACAGAAACATAGGGAGGCCTAGGTGCAATTGTGTGTATACCTGCAGTCCCAGCTACTCAGGAGGATAAGGCAGTGGTATCTCCTAAGCCTAGTCTTGAGGCCATCCTGGGCAACGTAGTAAGATCTTGTCCCTTAAAGAATAAAAATCAGAGACTAAAATATCAAGCTTCATGACCACGGGAAATATAGTCACAATAATAAAACTGAGGAAATCACAAGGAATGAATTACCATGGAGGAAATATATTTAGATGTTGAAAGAACAATTAAATGTTAGATGAACAGGGTGGAATACACATGAGACTTATTATTGAAGGCACAAAGTCCCCTATGGACTCTGAAGACCCAGTACAGGATCCATATGCCAGCTCTTCATGTGTATTTTCTGGCCTGTGTCTTTGGGTGAGCCAGCCATTATTTCCTGCCATTGCATAAAGTACCACTGATAATTCAATCTTAACAAATGGCTTTAAGTGGTAATACTTATAATGGGAAATTTTTTAAATTTAATTCAATGTTCTGTGCAATTTTGAGGATTGTTTCATGGATGTTATTTGGTTGTTTAGCCAAATATATGTATATGCTAATATACACATAGCAATGTATATTAACTTCAGATGTTTCACCTTTCTTTCAGAGATGAAGAATTTTCTGTGAGTTCTGTCTTGGCTTCTGATGTTATTCATGCAAGTCGAAAAGACATACCATGTATATTTAGAGTAAGTGTGTCCCATAATTTGATGGCGAGATTATTTACTTTTAATGACTATGTTTTGCATCTTCATATAAATCATACAATTATGTAGTACAACCAATTTTACATTTTTTAATATATTCTATATCATCCCATAGTTAAATTTATAGAAAACTGTTTCTAACTTTAATGAAGGAAAGACCTGTGGGAAACATTAGAAATAGCTTCTAAAAATAAGTTTCCTGGGGCTTAGGAGATAGCTCCAGGGCACAAGTGCCTGCCTGGAAAGTGCAAGGTCCTGAGTTTGATCCCTGGTTCTGCAAGATAAGACGAGACGAGACGATACGAGACGAGACGAGACAAAATAAAATAAAATAGGGGCCTGGCAGGATGGCTCAGTGGTCTGGTGCCCCTGCTTGGGGAAGCTTGGGCGGCTTCAGGGACCGTGGTTCGATCCCCGGCACCACATGCTGTGCCAGCCCTGCCCTCGGGGCGGGCTGAGCCGGCCATAAAAATGAGTGAATAAACAAAGGTTCTGAAACAAGAATAAAAATAATAAATAAAATAAAAAGTTTCCTGTTAAATAATATTGTGGAGAAATTTTAGTTTTCTCCAATTTTTTTTAAAAATAGAACTTTTATCTTTTGAAAAATTTTATCTTAGAGCCAGGCTTGGTGGTTCATGCATATGATCCCACCATTTGACCAGCCTAAACTATGCCACAAGATTCTAACTCAAATACATAAAATAAAATAAAAATTGCTGTTTTAAAATTGTGTTTCAGTTACTTACCTTTTTTATAACAACTGCTTAAAAATGTAATAGCTAGCCGGGTGTGGTGGCACATGCCTGTAATCCCAGCACTTGGGAGGCTGAGGCAGGAGGATCAATGTGAGTTTGAGACCAGCCTGGGTCACAAAAGTGAGTTCAAGGCCAGCCTGAACTGCATAGTGAGACCCTGTCTCAAAAAGACAAAAATAAATAAATAAAATAAAATAAAATAAAACATAGTAGCTCACACCAACATTGATTTGTTGTTTTCACCTTTTTATGAGTTAGCTGTACATTTTCTAGGGTATTGGCCAGGGTCTCTCTCCTGGCTGCAATCAGCTCATCCAAGTCTGGAATATCCAAAACAGCTTTTCATCTTTAGCCTTGGTGCTGTTAGCTGGTGATCTGAGTCTTAAGTCTTGATGGCTAGCTTTCAGGAAAGCAAAAGAAGCCAATCCTTATTATAAGGAATAGGCTGATAGCCCTTCATCATTCTACTGGTCAAAGTTGCGAGTCAGCCCAAAATGTAAGGGGAAGGGAATTTGACTCTGCTTAAGAATGAAATCTGGGGGCTGGGGGCATAGCTCAGTAGAATAAGTGCTTGCCTGGAAAATCCAAGGACTTGTGTTCAATCCCCGGTTCCACACACAAAAAAGAATGAAATCTGTAGGAGGGACAGTTGAGAGCCATCTTTGGAGACTTGAAATGGTAAATTATGACAATTTTTTTTCATACTACCCCACCTTCATGCCCATCCACTTGGTATATATCTACTGATTGTTGAAGGAAGATCTGAGATAATGCGTAGTCTCTTAGTTTCCAGATTGACAGTTATTTGTTCTCTCATCAGCCATTAGAGGATCGGATAGAGACCCACTGTCTACAGCTGGTTGGCAGAGTGTGATTCTTATTGTCACTGATGCCTAAGAAGGAGACATATATAGAAATAAGATATGTTTTATATATAAGAGAGATGAGTCTACAAATATAAAATTTAAAACTATTCTGCTGGAGGTTTGGAATGATAAACTTTTGTTTAAATACTAACTCAAGAGCTGGATGTGGTGGCACACCCCTATAGTTCCAACACTTGGGAGGCTGAGGCAGGAGTATCAGTGTGAGCTCAAGACCAGCCTGAGCTATATAAGTGAGTTCAATGCCGGTCTAAACTACATAGTAAGCTGGGCGTGGTGGCGCACGCCTGTAATCCCAGCACTCGGGAGGCTGAGGCAGGAGGATTGATGCGAGTTCGAGACCAGCCTGGGCTACAAAAGTGAGCTCAGGACCAGCCTCAACTGCATAGCGAGACCCTGTCTCAAAAAGACAAAAAAAATTAAAAAAAAAAAATAAAAAAAAAAAAAACTACATAGTAAGACCTTGTCTCAAAAACTAAAATACTAACTCAAGTGATCTAGTCTTTTTTAATGGTAAATTATTTTTAAGAAGTAACAGAAAATATAAGTATTTCTGAGCATTCATGACTTTTCAAAATAGCATAAGCATAGTGCATAAGAGCCTGGATTTAGGATCCCCGAATTCTACTGTATGCCCTTGGAAAAACTTAATTTCTTTTTATCGTAGTTATTTTTATATAAAATAAAGATTGAAAAATAGTTTCTATCTTAAGTTGTTAAGAAGGTTAGACATTGTACACTTGTAAAGTGCTTAGACCTACTGATATTCAGTGACTATAAAAGTCGCTTGTTGGGGCCTGGCGGGATGGCTCAGTGGTCTAAAGCGCCTGCTTGGGAAAAGCTTGGGTGGCTTCAGGGACCGCAGTTCGATCCCCAGCACCACATGCTGCGCCAGCCCTGCCCTCAGGGCGGGCTGAGCCGGCCATAAAAATGAGTGAATAAACAAACTAAAGGTTCTGAAACAAGAAAATAAATAAATAAATAAAATTTAAAAAAAAAAAAATAAAAGTCGCTTGTTGAAGGACTATGTGTAATGCTCTTTTGTGGTACTTTTGTAGCAAGAAAAATAAAAATGATACATCTTGAATGGTAACTCCTGCCAAGGCATCGTCATGAGTTCTAATGTTAGAACTAGTCCTTCTGCGTAGGAGTGGGAGGACTCTGCTAAAGGTGTCATTTAATGAGTGCTCAGACTTTGGGTGAATGTTGAACAGACCAGCGTACCAGGAAATCAGCAGCATCATGTCATAAATATTGATTAAATTTTTTCAGGTCACAGCTTCCCAGCTCTCAGCACCTAATAACAAATGTTCAATCCTGATGCTGGCAGACAGTGAGAATGAGAAGAGTAAATGGGTGGGAGTACTCAGTGAATTGCACAAGATTTTGAAGAAAAATAAATTCAGAGATCGCTCAGTCTATGTTCCCAAAGAGGCTTATGACAGCACTCTGCCTCTTATTAAAACAACCCAGGCTGCTGCAATCATAGGTATTTATAATATTTATTATCATAATTGTTTACTGATCTACTTTGTGAGCTATATCTGGCTTTTAGAAATCCCCAGTACCCAAAATAATGTGTTTTCTTCACAGATGTTCAGTAAATGTTTATTGAAATGAGTGAAACCTGTATCAATTGTTTTTTAGCAATTACGCTTTATAACAGACATTTATGTTCTTTTGAAAAACCAAAAGTTTTGCTTAACTAAAAACTAACCTCATCTATTTTCTATTTCTATGAATTAGAAAAGTTAACTTCTTAAAACAAAAGTTTCATATGCAGTACATAGACACTAATTACCTCAGTAAAGTTATTGAGAAGTATTTCAAATGGCCTCAATAAATAGCAACTTTAATACTTGAAAGTTCACATTTTGGCCATATTCTTTGTTATACATTCAACTTTTTTTTTTTTTTTTTTTAACTACTGTGAAGTTTCTTAGTCCATCCCTTTCAAAACAATACATGGAACTGGACCTAGATCACTAACAAGCTAGATTTTTCTGTTTATTGGACTTTTTTTTTTTTTTAACCCATCTATTACATAAGCATTTAGAGCTGGCCATATAGCTCAGTGGACTAACAAGCATGCCTCGTCCAGGGTTTAATCCCTGGCCTGCCATGCCAGCCCTGCCCCCTGGGGCATGCTGAGGCAGCAACTGAGCGTGGTGGCACACACCTGTAATCCTGGTGCATGGGAGGCTGAAAACAGAAGAATCAGTATGAGTCCATTCTATTGTAGTGAGGCCCCGTAGACTCTACTAAAATAAAAATACATATTTGTTTTCATAGCTATTGATAGATATTTTTAAATGTTCCATTTAAAAGGGCATGAGGACTTATCACTGTGAACTGAAAAATTTCATAGTGTTGTTATACTTTTATTACTTACAGTTGTGCACCAAATTTTATTATCTGGTTTATTCTATTAGCTTTCTGTGTATCATGACCTAATAAAGTTTTAATTTTGTGTCTTATATAGATCATGAAAGGATAGCTTTGGGAAATGAAGAAGGGTTATTTGTTGTACATGTCACCAAAGATGGTAAGAGAAAATCTGTAATTATTTTTGGAATAATTTTAAATCATTTTAGAAAATCCTTGAGTCTAAATTCTAAAAGAGTAAATTTTGCTTTTATTTATTCTTTAACTGAGATTTCCAGTTTTAGAACTTGATAATATTTCTAAATAAAAAAAAATAAATAAATTTCTGGAACTCTCCTAGATTCTAAAACTTAAAGTATATATTATATCTCTGTGATTTTGTTTGGTGATTACATTGTATGAACTCAGATCATATTTCTAAATATGTGACATGGAAAAAACCTAACATAATTTTCCCATGCTTTAGTAGGTAACAGTCAATAAAAATGGAGTTTTATTCCCTCAGTTTCATACAACAGGTTTTTATTTTTTAAGAATAAATTAAGTGCTAGGTGAAACAAAGAGAAACCAATTTAATTTGACATTCATAAATACAGTATTATAAGTTCTATGTCAAGTTATATATTTAAACTTCATTAGTTTGTATTTATAGAGACACCTTCATAGAACTATGAGTTTCTAGCTCCTCAATTTTAGGTGGGGTGAGGATCAGGTGAAGGTCTTTAGTATATAGTACTAGTAAATAAGGTTTTCTTGAAGATTTGGCATGCTACCAAAGTTCTCAGTGCTAAATTTGATGCCTATGATAGTTGAGTTAATTGATTTTTTAAATTATTCTTTTTTTTCAGAATTTTTTATTTTTACTTTATTCTTTTTCTTGTTCAGAACTTTTGTTTGTTTATTTATTTTTATGGCCGGCTCAGCCTGCCCTGAGGGCAGGGATGGCGCAGCATGTGGTGCCAGGGATCGAACCGTGGTCCCTGCAGCCACCTAAGCTTTCCTAAGCAGGCGCTTCAGACCACTGAGCCATCCTGCCAGGCCCCTGAGTTAATTGATTTTATAGTGGCCTTAATCATCTTCCTTTTTCTATACAATTTCTGACTTATTCTTCTATATGCATAGCTGTGTCTTTTTAATAAATGGACATCTTTATTAGTATAATTGGAGTATAATTAATAAAACTATTTTACATTTGATTTATTATTTCTCTGTGTAGAAATTATTAGAGTTGGTGACAACAAGAAGATTCATCACATTGAACTCATTCCAAATGATCAGCTTGTTGCAGTGATCTCAGGACGAAATCGTCACGTACGCCTTTTTCCTATGTCAGCTTTGGATGGGCGAGAGACAGATTTTTATAAGCTAGCAGAAACTAAAGGGTGTCAAACTATAACCTCCGGAAAAGTGCGCCATGGAGCTCTAACATGCCTATGTGTGGCTATGAAAAGACAG
Source organism: Myocastor coypus (assembly GCA_004027025.1). Lineage (NCBI taxonomy): Eukaryota > Metazoa > Chordata > Mammalia > Rodentia > Myocastoridae > Myocastor > Myocastor coypus. The sequence continues at coordinate 68,353 of PVJA010000845.1, read as the reverse complement.
GTCCTCTGTTATGAACTATTTCAGAGCAAGACCCGTCACAGAAAATTTAAGGAAATTCAAGTCCCATGTAATGTCCAGTGGATGGCAATCTTCAGTGAACAGCTCTGTGTGGGATTCCAGTCAGGATTTATAAGATACCCTTTGAATGCAGAAGGAAGTCCATGCAGTATGCTCCATTCAAATGACCACACACTATCATTTATTGCACATCAACCGATGGATGCTATCTGTGCAGTTGAGATCTCCAGTAAAGAATATCTGCTGTGTTTTAACAGCATTGGGATATACACTGACTGCCAGGGCCGAAGATCTAGACAGCAGGAACTGATGTGGCCAGCAAATCCTTCCTCTTGTTGTAAGATTCTCTTTCTTTTGTATGGCTGTCTTATATGTCTTCTTCCTTATATATATATATTTGATACAGGGTCTTTCTGTGCAGTTCAGACTCCTGGTGATCCCCCTGTCTCAACCTCCACAGCACTGGGATATCAAGCATGTGCCACTACTCTCAGTTTAGGGGTTGGCTCAGCATGCCTGGATTTCCCAGCTGTCACAGCATGAGATAACAGGATCAAACTCTGGTCTGTGCTTGCCAGGCAGGTGCTCAGACACCCTAGCTATTTTCCCAGCCTTGCTTTTCCTTCTACTTCATCTAACACAGTCATTGTTTTAAAAATCACTGTTAAGCTTTTTTGTAAATACTTTGTTGTTTTTGAAAAGTAATCATATATAGTAGGCCTAAACAAAAGTATCGACATTCAAACATATAGACATTAAAACATGTTTTTGTGGTATGTTTTACTTGGATGGATTTTTTTATCCCATGTTATTTATTGAAATAACTCTAAATCTCTTCATTGTTCCCCTAAATACAATGCCTGTCAGTAGTGTACTGGACTTTTTCTAGAGAAGTAAGTTATTTAATCAGTTATACATAGGTATAATGTAACACCTATCAGCAGTTTTAAATTTTAATCTAGATAAACAAACTAAAATTGTTTCACTCTGAAAAAATGCTAAGACATTAACAAATAAATAATTTTATTATTAAACAATAATTCAGTTTTTACTGAATACATGCAATTTCACTGTATGAGATGTCTCAGTTGAGCAAAATAGATATACTCTGTGTTGACAGAGTATAGGGTACAGGAGAAAAGATTCATGTAAATACAAACAATTCAGTGATAGAATGTAAGGGCCATGTCAACAGAAATAAGACATACAGGAGAGGTAGAGAGGTTTTTCTTTTATTTGTTATTGTTTTGTTTTGTTTTGCAGCACTGGGGATTAAATCAGGACCTTGTGCTTGCCAGGCAAGTGTTTATTCTACTGAGCTATCTCCCCAGGCCACAAGAGGCTTTTTTAAAAAATTTAAGGAAGTTGTGTGTGTCCAGTGGATGACAGCCATCATGAATCATTCTATGTCATGATTTCTAAGATACCCTATGAATAGAGGAGGCGGCCCATACAGATTTGCCTCTCAGATGACAGTGTTCAAAGAGTAGCTAATCTGGGGCCCGGTTGGATGACTCAGTGGTCTAAAGCCCCTGCTTGGGAAAGCTTGGGCGGCTTCAGGGACCGCGGTTCGATCCCCGGCACCACATGCTGCACCAGCCCTGCCCTGAGGGCAGGCTGAGCCGGCCATAAAAATGATTGAATAAACAAATAAAGGTTCTGAAGCAAGAAAAAAAAAATAAATTAAAAAAAAAAGAGTAGCTAATCTAATTGATTGGTTTCTTTGTAAAGGAAGATACATGGGCACCCACAAATATTAGTAGGAAAGAAGCCCAAGGAAAAGATTATCTTATCAGGGAAATACAGAAAATAATCCCCAAGAAGGCTAAATAGGATGGAATTTATAACACAGAATTATTATTTGGGACAGAAGGTATGAAACCTTTTCTGTGCTATATGAAAAGAATAGAGGACAAAGAATGAGGTTGACTACTAGTAAGTATTAAGTTCAAGGGAAGAAACATTAGGAGGACAATAAATATTTACTACAGAAAAATTTGGAAATCTAAATTTAAAGAATCCAAAAACATACACATTTAATCTCAACCCATTCAGATTTAATTTTCAGTGTTTTATTTCTTCTTAAATACATACTCTTACCTATGGCATAATTTGTAGAATGAGTGCTGTTTGTAATTGACTGCTAATAATCAGAATATTCTAATATAGAATAATTCAAAATATTCTAATGCAGAATATCCGGTTTGATTTTTTTTTTCTAGCTTTGCTAGTAATTAATCCATAATCTTGGTTTGGCTATTGACTTGTGTCACCGTTAAATTCAGTCTTTCAACCAGAAGACACTGAGGATCTACCCTATTTACCTGTGTTCAGGGGCTTTATCATACATTTTTAAGTAGTTCTAGAACTGTTGGCTTCCACTTTGTAGGTTTGTTTCATTGTTAATAACTACCTTAAGAGTCAGATACTTTAAAATGTAAAGAAACCTCTTATTTGCCTAATGTTGTAGCCAAATATAATGAAGTCTTCGGTATTACAACTGCTATTATAATCTGAACCATGGTATGCCAATTCTTCCTTACAAGTTATACTCTGTTGTTTCAGAAATGGTTTGATGTGGCTCTTACGTGACAACAACAGAATTTGGTAGCGTTTCCATCGTACAGTGACTTAGGATAGACCTTTCAAATGTTTTGAGCTTCATACTTCCAAATAATCAACCAACTATTAACTTCTCCCCTTTCTTCCAGGTTACAATGCACCTTATCTCTCAGTATACAGTGAAAATGCAGTTGACATCTTTGATGTGAACTCCATGGAATGGATTCAGACTCTTCCTCTCAAAAAAGTAATTTCACATTAAAATACAGATGATTAATTTTATGATAGCTCAACATTATTATTTTTATTACATTTAGTTTCTTCATATTGAGTGGGTCTTTGCAGCACAAACCTGTAATCCCAGCATGCTGTGTGTCTGATACAGAATAATCTCAAGTGTGAAAAGACCCTGTCTGAAACTAAAGAATAAGTAGGTCTGGAGGATATATCTCAGTACAAAGGCTATGAGTTCACTCTCCAGTGTGGCAGTCTAATCAAATCAGTTGATCAGGCATGCTTGATATCACAAACTAGAATATGTCATACAAGCTAAATTGTCACTGTATCATATGCTTTTGGATTAATGAGCACTGGAAGAGTGTTGATTATTGTTATCACTTTTTCACATAATGTTATATGCTATTTTATCCCATGAGGACAGATTTCACCCAGTAGAAAAGTTATTAGAGCCAACCTGCGTTTACGGGTGTCACAATTTAAATATAGAGATTTCATCTATTCCTAATAAAACATACGTTTCCACCAACATTTTTCTGTTTCCCATAAGGAAAAGCAAATTTATACAAGTATAGAACTGCTATTTTGCAAAAATGAAGAGTAATAACTTCATTTGACTGTATGTAGTACTCATGGCATGTGAATCATTAGTTGAAAGGCGGTTTAGAAGAACAGGTGAGAAAAAGCAGCCAAGGTTGTATTTCAAAATGTGGCCCAATGTCAAACTACTTCAGTAGTGAAAATGCTCTTGTATACTTTGTCACATATGAGGCATCACCAAAGTACATGGTGAATATTTAATTATAGTAAAAGACACATCGCCATTAATTCCCCTCAAAATGCTCTCCGTCATTTTGAAAGCTCTCATCACATCATTCTTGCCACTTTCTGAAGCAGGTCTAGAAATCATCCTTCATGACCATCTTTTGACAGTGAATGCTCCTGCCCAGTGCCAATTGAAAGGAGGGTTTAAGTGTGTTCTTGTCCACCTTATTCACCAGATTTGGCACTGTGTGACTTCTGACTCTTTCTCAAAGTCAAAATGACCATAAGAATAGAGGAACTACCCTTCCAAGGTAGTTTTTTTCCCGTAGTAGTGGGAATCAAACTCAGGACCTTGCACTTGACGAGCATGTGCTTATACCGCTGAGCAATATCCCAGACCCAGTGTAGTTGTTTTAAATCAATTCAGGACATTGAGGCAGCCACAATAGTCTTAAGACACAAAGGAGGCCGTCCAGAACAATTTCAAAAGTAGCAGAGACAATGTACTAAGTGTGTTTGAAGTGAGAAAGAAGATTTGGGGAGGGGGATTGAGAATAAAATGTCTTTCGTTGTAATCATTTTTTTAAAATGTTAAATGTTCGCCTATATTTCCAGGCATACCTAATGCAACTAAGGCATCGTTTGCTTTATAAGCATGAGTTGTCTATAATCTGTTTTTGTTTGCTTGGGACTTTTGGTTTTATGGATTTTGTTTTTGTTTGTTTGCCTTCACTCACAGTGTTTCTAAAATTCACACACACAGCTACATGTGTTATAGTTCATTGCTTTTTTCTATACTGTGTGGTGAATAAGTCACTGCTTATTCTGTGATTGGCAGATACTTGGATTGTTTCTTAGCTTTTTATAGTAGTGAATAAAGCTATGAAAGTGTTTTGGTATAGGTATGTAAGAGATTCTTTAAATCCTGTGCATAGCAGTAGCATTGATGGTACATAAGGAATGTCATTCTTCATCTTTGTGAGAAAAGTATTGCTTTATTTTCCAGTGTGAAAGTACAGAAGATATTCCCATCAATGACATATGAGTTTTTAACCCATATCCCAAAACCTGTTATTGTCAGAATTCATAGTTGTATAGATATAAACTGTTGAATGATTAATTTATATGTCCCTGATTAATTATGTGGTTAGGAATCTTTTATGTATTTATCCATCATTTATAGTTCCTGTACCACTAAATTCTTGGTCATGTGTTTTGCTTAGTTTTTTCTCTTGCATTTGTCATACTGTTCTTCTTGAATTTTGGTACATCATTATGTAATGTGGTCCCTGAGCTAGAAATGGACTCTGTGTTCTAGATAACGTATTCCTGTTTCCTGAATAGTACTCCTATTTTCTGATGTTTTCCTGAATAAACATCATTAATTTTACTTTAAACATATTTCTGTTCTACTTTAGTCATTTTTCTCTTCTTTAAGCTTTCCCTATCTTACGGTTATATTCCTCATATATCTTAAAATTTTGCTTGTTATATGTCTTTTAATTCATTTAGAATTGGTTTTTCCTTTTGCTTGTATCTGTCTTAAAGCAGAGATTTACTTTTATTGGTTCCAGATAACCAGTTGTTGCATTACCATTTGGCAATAGACCTTTTTTTCAGAGTCATCTAGACTTTATCATATGTGGGCATTTAATATTTGTTGATAATAATTCATAAAACTATTTACAACTCCTAATTACAATTATTTGCTCACTAATGGCTTTAGAAAATTAAATTTAAGGTTTAAGTGTATTTTGACATCATCTTATTTATAGTCTTCAAAATATTATAAATTTTTTTAAAGAATTTTTTATTTTATTTTATTATTTTTTTCTTGTTTCAGAACCTTTGTTTGTTTATTCATTCATTTTTTATGGCCGGCTCAGCCTGCCCTTGAGGGCAGGGCTGGCACAGCATGTGGTGCCGGGGATCGAACCGCGGTCCCTGAAGCAGCCCAGGCTTCCCCAAGCAGGTGCTTTAGACCACTGAGCCATCCCGCCAGGCCCCAAAAATATTATAAATTTGTTCAAATTAGATGCTACTGTAACTTCCTGGTAAGAATTATCATTACTTGTTAATTTCTTCCCCAAAAGGACTCTTATAAATAAATGAAATGTCTTGATAGCTGTGCTTTACAAATAAGTCAAAAGTTTGTCATTTAAGTCTTAAAGGTTCTATTGAAATACTAATTTTATTTTTTACTATTTAGGTTCGGCCTTTAAACAGTGATGGGTCATTAAACCTTTTAGGGTTGGAGACAATTAGATTAATATATTTCAAAAACAAGATGGCAGGTAAGAAAATATTTACATTAACTGGGTCTCTGCAGTGAAAATAGTATCTTTCAGTTAACTACTCAAGGGCGCATGAATAGTAAGTGCCAAAGTACAGATACAAACTCAGGTACATCTTTTACTGTAGAGTGCATCATCTTGGTGATTTTCAAACTCTTAATATGTGAAGATAAAGTGCTGAACAAAAGCAACTGTGTTTAAATTTTATATAGCTATATAAGCAGAATATGTCTTGTTATTTTTCTCAAGAATATTCAGGTAATGTTGATTTAAAAGGGTTAATGTTTAATTGTTTGATCAATCCTATATACCTATATGTATTAATCTAAACTGATCTGATGATGAAAATATGTAATATAACCATTGTTAAATTTGAACAATAAAAATATTAAACTTAAAAAAAGAATATTCAGGTAAGTAGAGAAAGTATATCTGAATTTGTCTTCTGTACTTTCAACACTATAGAACCTAACCAAAATTAGTAGCATGAAATTGTCAATAGTCACCCAGAGTTCCAGGTGGTACTTCAGGATCCACCTCCAACCAAGGTTACTTCCACCAGAGGGCGTAGCACTTCTGAAATACTGGTGATAATGTAGAAAGAAGCAGAAGAGACAGGAAATTAGAGGAGTGCCCCAAATCAGGGAGGGAAAGGAACCCTCAAGGTTACAGGCAGGATAAGGGCATTTGGGCAGTGACAAAGTTATAAACACTAGTGATTAGGTACCATATACAAAATGCCAGGGAAGTTGATCACATGGAATTAAATATTTTCCATTAGTATGGACCTAAGGAATTAAAGAAGGACTTTTTTTTTTTCTGGCTCAGGTCCCACCTTAAGAATCAGTCTGGGGATCAAACTGCCTTCCATTGTGCCTGACTGGGATTGCCCTCACAGGCACTTAAGCCACTTAGCTAACTGGATAGCCCCAGAGCCTAAGTAGTTAGAAGCTCTCTTTCTAACTGCTAGAATGAATGTTGGGCTCTTTTCTGTATGATAAAGTCGTTCTCATTTTATGGCAACAGATTTCTGCCTAACTCAGATGTCCATAAATTTCAGATTTTTATAGCAAATAAAGATGCACTTAGGCTATACTTTGTATTTAAAATAATATTTGAATTATATATAAATGACAATATTACCATAAGAAAGCATTAAAATAGACCAATTATCTATAGGTAGTGGAATTACCTTAATAACTTTTCTCCCTCTTACCATATTCCTCTAATAAACATTCATTTATTTTTAAAAATTCATCAAACATTTATTTTTGGTCTTGTTTGTTTATTTGACTTCTGGTTCAGTGGTTTGGTCTACACCCCTGCATGGAGGTTTCTTAGCATATGGGCTCATGGCTAGAAGTCTGCTGAGAGTATGAGATCCCAGTGTGACTTGAGAGAGGACATTCAGGTTTTAGCCGAGATGCCTACCTGCATGGATTTATCATGAAGCTAGTGAAACTGAAGGTTAAACCTCTAAAACCTGATGCTTAATTTTATATTCTTTTTCTTAGAGGAACTCTAAATATTTGTGTAAGATTAGATCTACCTTTGTTCCCACTTTACGTGACTATGCTAATAACAAAATATGTCTACACCCACAGTGTGTCTATGGGGCAAAACCTCTTCCAGTTTGTGTTTTCCCATGCTTTCATCTGTTTACTCTAGGCCAGAAATAGCAGTAGAGGCTTAGAATGGGACCTAACAAGATTTCAAAATGGTTGTCTTCTCCCTTGAAAACAGAAGGAAATCCTGTTTCCAACTGATGGCTTCTGTTTTCTGCATGTTGCTTTCTGCGGCTCCTCCAGGAAGTGCAGTTTCCAGCTGTCTCAGATCTCTCACTACAACAGTAATTCACCGAACCCTGCTTTGCTGTCATAATCCTCAAATTACAGAATCATGTCACACATTCTCATCTATTTTTTTAAAATCCATCCTTTTAATGTTTGTTGCTTGCAAAGTAATCTGAATAGACTCCATGATTACACTATAAGTAATGTTGCTTTGTCGCTTATCTTCATTTTTGCCATGAGGTCCATCTGGCTTCTTTGCATACCCTTAACATTTTGGTTTTCAGTGTTGAGAAGATTGGCTTTTCTTTTTATTTCCTTGCCTTACTTAGGTAATGACATACCATAACAGCTGTCTATTTTCTTCTTAGAATTTGTTCACAAGCCAGAGGGTTTCTCCGGCCAACTGTTTATTCTTAAATACTAAAATTGAAAGAGTTAGGCATGGTGGCACACACCTGTCATTCTGGCACTGGAAGACTGAGGCAAAAGGATCACGAGTTTGAGCACAACCTAGGCTATAAAACAAAATAGATACTGAGTTGCTAAAGATGGACAGTTAAATGTCATCTCAAGGTCAGGAAGGTGGCAACAGCCAAATTCTTACACTTAGTAAAGGAAAATAGTGAAAACAATTCCATATTCCATATCGCAATAGATTAACTCTTTCAAGGAATGTTTATTATAAAAAGATAATTTTAATTATTATTCATACAATTAATTTGCCACATATACCTGATTATCATGCACGTTAATAGCATCTTTTGGGGAAATGGAGTGTGTAACTAAATGGTAGAGCAGCTGCCCAATACACTGAAGGCCCTGGACGCTGTCCCCAGCTCGCAGAAAAGAAAACCTTCAATGGAAGGTTTTTTAAACTCACTGAAACTAATGCCTGGAGGGAGAGAGAAGAAAGTGTAGGCTTGAGAAGTCAGGTGGCCCATGTGGTGGAACACTAGCCACAGCTTTCTTATAGCAAAATTGTGTCATTGTATGTTTATAATCAAATGAAAATGAAAATGTATTTTTGATGTTTAAGCATGTATCTGTACAAATGAATATTATTATTTACTGTGACTGTCACTGTATAACTTGAAGAGTGTAATTCATAAATTCTGTTGATTCTGCTGTCATAGACAAATGGATAAAAAGTATTTTAGCAATTTGAACATCACCATTATTCTTTGTAATTTTTTTTTAACAGAAGGTGATGAACTGGTAGTTCCTGAGACATCAGATAATAGTCGGAAACAAATGGTTAGAAATATCAACAACAAGCGACGTTATTCCTTCAGAGTTCCAGAGGAAGAAAGGATGCAACAGAGGAGGTAGATATTTACTTTATATTTATTATCCATCCATGTTTTGTGCGTCTGAACAATTATCTCATAGTAATATTACATGAGGTATGGAAGGAAATTTTGATGCCTGAAGACATATCATTTATGTATGACTGAACACTGCAGAGCTATAGGGTTAAGTTGTATAATGTGTGACTTCTGTCCCTGACACCACCAAAATAACTCCAAAAATGAATGCAACCTCTCAGTGTCATATTAAATAATATTCTCAAGGTTTTGAGAATACACTGGATTAAATTCCCTATGTTGATAAACTTCTGTTGCCAGGCATGGTGGCACACACCTGTAATCCCAGCACTTGGGAGGCTGAGGCAGGAGGATCGATGAGAGTTCGAGACCAGTCTGGGCTACAAAAGTGAGCTCAAGGCCAGTCTGAACTGCATGGTGAGACCCTGTCTCAAAAAAAAAAAAAAAAAAATTAATTGATAAACTTCTGTATATGCAAAGAATAGAGTTTTAGAAATGTTTACTTTTCTACAGTATAAACATAAATTATATGTGTGCATATAGTAAGTCTATATGTTTAAGAATGCCAGATTAAGTGTTACCATTATGAACAGATCTCGAGTACATGCAAAAATTTTTTAAATATGTACACAAAATGTTTAGAATTACCTGTAAGCAGATATTAGCTAATTGATATGTAAATATTATAAAAGGGTCCTTTTGGACTGGGAATGTAGGTCAGTGGTAGAGCACTTTTCTAGCATATGCAAGGTCCTGGATTTGATTCCTAGCTCTGAAAAATAAAAATAAAATGTGAAATGATCACTTCTCTTTTCCCACCCAAAATCATGGTATTTTATTTAAAATTAAAAGATAAAATATTTTAGGGAGAGGGCCGGCCAGATAGCTCAGCAAATTAAAGCACCTGCATAGGCAGACACAGGGGCTCTGGGTTCGATCCCTGGCCTGCCATGCTGGCCCTGCCCCCAGGGTGCACTGAAAACAGAGATTAAGGCTGGGCGTGATGACACACACCTATAATTCCAGCACTTGGGAGGCTGAAAAATAGGAGAATCACTATGAATTTAAGTGGTGAGACCCTGTAGACCCTATACTAAATACACACACACACACACACACACACACACACACACATATATATATATATATATATATATATATATATGGTAAATTATTAACTGAGTATATTGTTATTCTATTCTAATTAACATAATTTCATTTTATTTTTAAATATGAAAAATAAAATTAATTTCTAACTTACCTAGCTTGGTAATGGAAAAAATATTTAATCAGGTGTTTGTCTTACAGGGAGATGCTTCGAGATCCAGAAATGAGAAATAAATTAATCTCTAACCCAACTAATTTTAACCACATAGCACACATGGGTCCTGGAGATGGAATACAGATCCTGAAAGACCTGCCAATGGTAAGAAGGAAGGAGAAAGAACAGACTTGCATACATATATAGACAGTACCGGCTATGTTAATATGATAAAATGTTTCTCAGAGTCTGTCACAGTATGTTTAAAATGTATGAAGATATATTTGATGAAAAAAAAAAATGTAGACATCTTTCACAAACCAAATAAATATTTCTCCATAGCCTAGAAATTTGTCTTAGACCTAAATGTACTATTGTTGATGGAAGAATGTGCCACACTTAGAGAGGTTGTGTACCAAGTCACTAAAATTTTACTAAGTTCAAGACAGAGACTGGGCCTTTTTCTTTCAAGAGATCCAATCACTAATAGTCATGCCTCTCAGCTAATTGAAGTTAATTTTTTTTTTTTCCTTTGCCCAACTGCAAGTATATCACCAGTAAACTGTACATAAAAAGCGCAACAAGGGAAAACTGTTGTGTTTTAACATTATGGATTATACTGTCAGAACCATTTGTTGAACTTAAAACTGTTAGTGGAATTAGCTAATAATCTGAGTTCTGCTTGTTAGCATTTCAGTACTACAAACTGTTAAAATTTTAATGCAACCTTTTTAAATAATAGAGATAGTTGTTAAGATTTGTATAGAATTTTAAGCATAGTTTATATTTAATGACAACTTAGAGATAATTTGTGAATCTTGATGACCTAAATCTCTGAGGAAATTGTTTTAAATTAACCATATTATCAACACTACTGTGACAGAAGAGCTGCAAGAAAAAAATAGTTTAATGTGCAGATTTCTAACATAAGAATTAAATTATAAAAGACATTTGCATTATTTTAAGGGAAGAAAACATTGTCTGCATTCCCTTGTGCCTGGAATATCCCAGTTAACAAGCTGGTCCTGCTTTCTCGTTTGTATGTTTTCTGCCTCAAGCGATGATTATTATATAGTCATAGTAATGTACCTTCCTTTATGGAGTCCAGATTGTTCACAGTAGCACTTTTCCTTTTTGAATAGGCATTCTTATCACACTTATTAACAGCATTTTCCTTCAGATGGAAGAATTTTAGCTGGGTATGGTGGTGCACACCCCTAATCCCAGCATTTGGGAGGCTGAGGCAGGAGGATCCCACAAATTCATGGTCAGCCTGGACTACTTAGTGAATTCAAGGCCAGCCTGGAATAGATAGCAATACCTTATCTCAAAAAAAGACAAAGAAAGAAAAAAAAGAAAAGAAAAAAGGGATAGTTTCAGTATAGTATTTAATAAAATATTACTCTGCTTATTCTGCTGTTATGATAAAAAAAAAAATCAATTTACTAATGTTCCACAGTTGTTTTAGACCTTATATGTAAGAGTAGGCATCCTGACACCAAAAGAGCAGGTGTCAAACATGGTAAGAAATTTTGCTTTAGTATCCCTCCTTAACTTTACTTTTTTCCCATCACCATACTGCCACTTAAAATAAATCAGTATTTTTTGTTAAAATATTTTTATTACTAAACAAATTTAGGTAGTATTTCCCAAAGACTCACCCTGCCTGGCTCCATGACATGTGGCCTTCTGTGCTGGCTGCTGATTCTAAGTCACCCTTTTGATTGTTAGTACTTGGGTCATCTGAATTGTTTCTGACCCATGCCCACCTTATTGGCTCTTTTAGGCATTAACACTGATTTTTTTTTTTTTTTCACTCTAGCAGTTCAATCCAGGTTTCAGTGTTCCTCCCACTGCTGTTATGTCTTCTCATCATACAAGCACCTTTGCATTTCCAGGTGAAGCAGTGCTGGACATTTTAAAATCCTCTTTCTTTACCTGGACATGTAGTATGCATCAAAGATTTTCTGTGTCAGAATTCCTGTTATTCACAGCCATGTTATTTTCACATGATTTTTCTCATTTCACTGTGAAAGCATATGTGAGCTGAGGCTTACAGATATCCATTTACTTACCTAACAGATCTTTCTTGAACACTTCCTCTTACCTTCTGCCCAGGACCATGCCTACCTAAGTATTGGTAAACAATACAGTAATATGCATGACTGAGTATAATAATTATATAATTAGCATGCCTTTGTTGAAAAGTTTATGATCTTATATATGTATTTATAGATTTTGATATGGTCTTTCTACTGAAAAGGAATTCTGAACAGATTCCAAAAAATAAAGATGAGTTAAACTCATCTGTTAACATGTATAAGAGCTTCAAGTACCAAAGCCATGTGTTATCTGTTGTCTGTACAAAGGACATGTGCCCACTTTTATGTTTCAACTTACTCAAATCAGTATATTTTCCTGTGAAATACTTACAAGCATAGAAAGCTCATTAAATCTCTTTAAAAGCTAATATTTCTTAGGGGCTGGGGAGATAGCTCCATGGCACAAGTGCCTGCCTGGCAAGTGCAAGTTCATGAGTTTGAACCTCAGCCCCACAAAAAAAAGCTAATATTTTCTTTTATGTGAAATCCTGAAATAGTAATCTGTTGTTTCTGAAATATAGAAAGGGCAATAACCTAAGGGAATCATTATATTTTCTTATGTCGTAGGTGAGCCATTTATTTGTATTTTAGTGGGCCAAAGAATATTAGCAGTTAATGTAAGGCTTATATGTATGTCTTACAAAAATATAGAGTTGTTTTTCTTGAAACTTTTTTATCACTTACGTGATTCTGTAAGATATAGTAATAGAGGACAAGTGGGGTTTTTTTTTCTCTAACTCATGCAAAAATAATATATTACTTGTGTACTTCTAGCATAATATATCTTATCCACTTATTATATTGCTAGTAAAATTTAGGTCATGTTCTGTTAGGACTTCCAGAAATAATTTTTCTTCTTAGATTGGGATATAGCTCAGTGGTAAAATATTTGCATGATATGCGTGAAGCCCTAGGTTCCATCCCTAAAATCTGCCACAACCAGAAACATAAAATTATAGTAATAATTTTGCTTCCAAAAATCAAAGTTACATGCTTTTTTCCCTTTCCATTGCAAACGACATTAGAAAGTACTTGTAAAGGAAGTTTTTCTTTGAAGCCCTGGTAATTCCTGAGATATTTTACAAAGCAAGCTTATCTCAACTCATGAGAACAGAATGGCTGTGCAGAATCCTGTCAGCATTGTCTCTAGGACATCAGCTACCCTCAGCCACTAACAAAGGGCCTGTGAGCTCAGAATCAGTTCCTCTTCATGGACCAAACCTTGCAAATCCCCATTATGAAAAGTGCTTGAATGCTTATTGGAGCTCCCTAACAACCAAAATAGTTACTTTATCTGACAATAACAGTTTTTTTTTTTACTTCAGAAACTTTTTTCCTTTGTCTTTGCTATTACATTATTCTGCCTTTAAAAACAAAACTGAACATTGAAAGGAAGAGTTTTTCTTGACATAAACTTGGTCTTCTAGGTATCTATATGGAAATAAGTTTGTGCTTAAAAGTAAACGAGTAATTACTATATGAAGTTTCCTTGTAGGTACTATTTTTGTTATAGAGAAATATGAGTGATGAAAACCAATACATATCACAAGTATAGAAATATAGAAATATAGTACTAGAAAATGTTTTCAATGAAAACAAAGAGAGTTTTATAACATCTAGTTAAAAGCTACTTTTGATTCTCTAACTGGTTTTTGCTTTCTCTATACTTAATGATTTTGGTAGATTTTTGCCATGCTTTCATTGTATCACATAAGAAAATCCCAAAGTAAACTCTGAAGGTTTCTTTTATATTTAAAAGTACAGTTTGTATTCCTTTAACTATAGTAATAAAAGAATAAGTTTATAAGAAGGATGATTGTTTACAAATCAGCTGTTTAAGTGACTGGCAAGATTATGAAATTTAACTTCCGAAGTCCTAAAAGTATTTCATTAAGGATTTGGTACTGATGTAAGAAGAAACTACTTTGTTCTTTTCTGCATGCATGTTGTCTGAAATGTCACACATAACTATGGAATCCACCGTCACCTTATCACCTTTTTTTTCTTTTCTGTTGTTTTTGATAGCCAGGTTTCCCTTATCCATCCCCTCATCATCACTCCGGTCTGATCTCCTCTCCGATCAACTTTGAGCACATCTATCACATGACTGTTAATTCTGCTGAAAAATTTCTCTCTCCTGATTCCATAAACCCTGAATATTCCCCGTCTCTGCGCTCTGTCCCTGGTACACCAAGCTTTATGACTCTGAGGGTATGAACAGCTGAGTCAGGTGTTAACTTTTACTAACTACGTAGAGGTTTCCTGTTGCCTGGCTTAATCAGTAATGCCACCAAAATGCTATGACTTTGTGAATGTTTTCCTTTCACCTGTTTCTCTTCTGCCAAGCTTCCCTTATTCTTTCTCTTCTCTGTTGATCTTCTTTCTCCTCCTCTTCCCCTTCTGTTTCATTTCTTCCTTTAAAGAAAAAAAATGGACAAATATAAAGGACTTCAATTTTTTATTTTTGAAATGATATTAAGGTTTATCTGAGTTTGGTAAGAAATTTTCCCATTATGGTATTTCCTATTACGTAAACCATCATAAAAAAAATAACCCTTGAGTGGTTCTTTATTTTGTTAAAGTACACAGAAAAGGAATGTCTAAATTTCTAAGGTTTTTTTTTAGCTCATTACCCTATAACCAGTACAATTCAGGTAAATTTTTTTCATATTGTATGAGGTTGAAATCTGGAGTTGTGCCTGTTCCAGCTACAGTAAAGCTCCATTTGAAAACTTTAAAAATTTCTAAAATATTGTATTACATTAAAAATATGTATTGTATTTAAGGTAAGGTACTGTATTCCAAAATACATGCATAACAAAAACATTCTGCTAATGTGCAGTTTTGCAAATTATTTTGTTGCTAATTTGCATTTAATCCAACAAGGGTCCAAGAAACCCCAAGAGGAAAAAACCATGAAGATCCTGTAGGACTGGGCATCTACTCTCCAGGCCATTTGTTTCCTTGCATTTAGTCTTCTGTCTTCATTAGGAGCTTTGTAGTCAGGTAGTAGTGGCTACTAAACTGAATAGCCATGTTTTCATCAAGTAAAACAATGCTTGCACTAACTTTAAGGAAGTTAGTTTTGCAGATAATAAAATATCTGAATTATATCACAGGGACTCATTTCCATAGTGCCCCAGCTTAGAAAACTAGTAGCACCAATGTTTTTATTTGTATAGATAGTTAAAGTAATTTCCAATAAGAAAATCATAGAACAAGAGATTTTTGTTTGTATTATAAAATTTCAACTATGGGATTAGAAATATTGCTCAGCCCTGCCTGGCAAGCACAAGGTCCTGCTGAGTTCAATTCCCAGTATCCAAAAAAACCATTTAATTGTTTTAAATGTCATTGCATTGACACTAAATTATAATATCACTTCAGTTTCTTGCTTAAAAAAATTAACAGTGGGAGGCTATATAAATCAACCAAGTGCTTTTCATATAAAACATGATATAAATGTTATATTAGTTGTCTTTGAGTAAATCATTGTACCATTAGCAGAAATTTTACCCTAATCTTAAACATATTTGTAACTAGAACAATCAAAACTCTTAATTTCTTGTTGCTTTCTAATGAAGTTTATTTAATTTTAATAGACTAAGCTTTTAAAAACATTTTTCTGTGTATAATTCCTTTATCAGTATTACTAAGAAACTTGTTTCATAAGGTTAATCTTTGCCGTTTATTTAAGGTAGACAGTTTATAGAAAAGGACAACACTAGCACGTTGTAAGGTTTATAGACAAATCCATACCAGAATGTGCAGCTTGAACATGATACTCCCATCTCCTCTGCACTTTCCTTGGCTGCGTTGTGCACTACGCTTGTGTCTTACAGGTTTGCTCTTGTACATGTGAAATCTCAATTAACAGCATTGACTGTTTCAGATTTAAATCATTTATTTTCTTGGGGGAGCGGGGAATGGAAAGCACTTGCTTTACCACACTAAGAATTACATGGACTTTGCAAATTCGGTCTATGGACCAAATGGCAGTAGTTGACTTTGGGGCCATCTGGCTGGCCAGCTTTCAGTATGTGTGCCTCTTCAGAATGTGTAGTTCACAAATTTTAAGTGGTGATACATGAGTGCTTGTGCACCTGATTGCTGGCTTGTGTGGCAGCTGAGAGCTGAGGTTTTAGTTCTAGACTTATTATAATTACAAATTTTTTTAGCAGCATTATTGCACTTCTTTATTATTGCTCCCAAGTAATCTCTAAAGCCATAAGTATCTGTGCTCATTTCATTATATCCTATATTAAATTGTAAAATATTGATCTAATACAACAGAAAAGACAGTCGGCTGTTCTTTTGCTGCTAGCATATGAATCAGGTTATTAGAAGAACTGCCACCATTTCATTCATGGATGCCCAGGAAATGTTATTCTTTCCAAACAAGAAAAGTAAAATGGACTTTATAGCTTTAAAACTCACATGACATGCTTACACCCAAATACACTTGTGACAGCAAACCAGAACAGCACTGTGTGTTCTATAGGAAGGATCATGATTTGAAATTCATGAACTATATTACCAGGATAGTCAACTAATTCCAGTACCTGAAGGAGGAAATTGAAGATATAATCCATTCACTTACTCAGCAAATATTTTTCAGTACCTGTTTTACATCCTAGAGTTTATAGCATGGTCATAATTGCAGTCACTGTAAGAAATGACAAGATAATTAAAGCTGCAAGCCTAAGAACAGAAATGAGCCTCGCTTCCTAAGCAAAGGGTGAACTGGAATCTGCAGCTGCAGTCCCGGCACAGTGAGCCTATGTGACTTGCAGTATGCTAATTTTCTGTGTTTAAAAGGAAGGCATAAGAACACTTAAGGAAATCAGTAAAATGTAACTTAAGCACATAGGCCTTTCTCTTGCTTAAATTTGTAATGCATTCAGGTAAAATTATTAAAACTCAGAATGGGGAGATAGCTCAGGGGCATAAGCGCCTGCCTGGCAAGTGCAAGGTTGACTTTGATCCCTGGTACTGGGGGAGGGGAGAACTGCATTAACATAACTGAATAGCAAAAGTCATCAACATACCTAAGTCATATCATGAACAGTATAAATGTTGGTGTGGGCTACCAGAAGAAAAAGTAGTATTTTATAAGCCCCAATTGGTTAGAGAAGATTTACTGATTTTGAGTCAGTAAAGTGAGGCAGACAGTTGTAACGTTTTAAGATGATTAGCTTTATGTTCTGTTGCATTTGACCAAAAAGGCATTATATAGCTATCGTGGCTAGATAATTAAAAATTGTATTGGAAGAAAAGATAGAAGTCACACCAAACTGAACACAGTATCTGGTGAGTTCACAGGAAATGTTCTGTATTTTACGATTTCATTATTATATATTTGGTTCCTAGTTCATGAATATAACCTTTAAAATTAAACTAAAGCAAACATTTCTAATGATATAAGTACTTAGAAACCTAATGGTTCATAAATATATTTTCCAGTCACTTCATTAATCATTAATCACACTATTGTGTGATTTAGTTTGTAAGTATAGAAACCGTAAACGAAGACCATTCTCTCTTCAAAGTAACATGGAGGGTGGTGAGATGGCTCAGTGGTCTAGAGCACCTGTTTAGGCAAGCTTAGGCAAGTGAGTAGGGACCTTGATTCAATCTCAGGCACCACATGCCACGACAGCCCCGCCCCCCAGGGTGGGCTGAGCAGACCACAAAAAAAAAAGAAAGAAAGAAAGAAAGAAAGATAGTAACATGTATACCCTGATTCCATTAAAATAACTGGCTTTCTTTAATAAATTGATCCTTTGGAAAAGTCACGGAACTTGAAGTTTAGACTACTTTTTAATGTAGTTGTTTTCATTATAGAGTTATGTTCTTGCTTAATGCATGTAAAATTTGTGACTGTACCCCCTTCCTTCCCCAGCAGAATTCCTGTGTGGCTGAAACTACCATCAGGGTTAAAGTAATGCTGCAAGCTGGGCGTGGTGGCGCATGCCTGTAATCCTAGCACTCGGGAGGCTGAGGCAGGAGGATTGGTGCGAGTTCGAGACCAGCCTGGGCTACAGAAGTGAGCTCAGGACCAGCCTCAACTGCATAGCGAGACCCTGTCTCAAAAAGACAAAAAAAAAGTAATGCTGCAGGTGCTTAGCAGAGCAGGGAAGGACCTGTACCTAGGTGGGCTGCGCCAGGTGCTTTGCTCTTACAGTATTACAGGTGTGGCCCTCAGAAAAGCTCTATGAAGTGGGTATTATCACCCTCAGGTACAGTCTAGGAAATTGAAGCTTAGAGTTGTATCAGCGAGGGCCTACCAGTAGACTCGGCAGCACAGATGTGAAAATGCATGCACCCTTCTCCGCCTGGTTCCAGCAGCTGTTTCCCTGCCTCAGTGATGGAGATGGTGGGCTGCTGGAAAACGAGTACTATAGGCTAGTAAATCACCTTATGTTCATTGTCATTATTAGGGAAAAGCTAATAAGGACTTAGAAGATACATAGATGTGGATATATACTATACTTTTTGTAGATAGAGATATTACATGGTACCTCAGTTCATAAACTTAATGCATTCCACAGTTCTGGCAAGATCGCCATGTTCATGTTTGTGTAGGAAAGATGGCCACAGTTGTATGTGTGTCTCCTAATGCAGAACTTGAAACAAAACAAAATTTTACCAAACACTTTAGTTTGCAAATTTGCAAACAAAAACATTCATGAACCAAGTTACCACTGCACACATATATTCTATGCATTCATAAATCCTGAGAAATTCAGATACTTTGGGTCAGAAAATGCTTGTAGGAATTTGTACCTGTGTCCACAAACAGAGGAAGCATAGTGAAAGAGATATTAATAATATGGTACATGTAGTTTGCCTGCTTGAGGATTTATAAGGAATATTGGGGGGCTAGGGATTTAGCTCAGTGGCGAAAAGCTTACATAGCAAGCTAGAAGCCTTGGGTTTGGTCCTTGGCATCAGAAACAAAATATAAACATTTTTCCTCTTCTGGACTTTTGTAAGATTCGACATCCCTTCTTTTAGTCTTAAAAAATTCGACTGAAAAATTCTTCAAATTAATACTCACTAGTTATAGTGTGTCGCCCAGGTTGATGATTGTTGCAGCATTGTGTTTCTTACAGTAAAACACTTGTCTGGCAAGAATGTAATCCCAACTGGCTTTTCTCCACATGGACTTACTAAACTATTCTAAGTTACCCTGAGCAAGTAAAAATCTCACACACAGCAAGAGCTTTATTCTCATTTTCTGCAAATGTCCATGTAATTCTACACTTCATTCTGACATCTAACTGCATAATTTTACTTACCATTTTCACAACCAAAAAATTTATTTGTTCATTAGTATTTCAATAAAAATAAGTACTTAATCCTTACTGGGTGGTTTATTTCATTATAGGGTTTTTTTTTTTTTTTCTGTGTGTGTGTGTGTGTGTGTGTGTGTGTGTGTGTAGGAGGGGTTGTGGGATCTGCTTTTCTTTACTCAGTATCTTTATGGTCAAGATAGTTTTATTATTTTATTATTTGGTAATTATGGTGAAATGTAGACATCTCTGCCAACAAAGAGTTTCTTTGTGACTAAAGATTTCATCTTTCTTTTGTGATTCAGAACCCCCGTCCTCAGGAAAGCCGGACAGTATTCAGTGGCTCCGTCAGCATCCCATCCATCACCAAGTCCCGCCCAGAGCCAGGCCGCTCCATGAGTGCCAGCAGCGGCCTGTCAGCAAGTAAGTGCCCAGGCTGGGGAGCCTGTGCCTCCTGCTCTGCGGACTCAAGTCATTTACATGTCCTCTGTACTATTGCTTTCCTATATAACATTCATGGCAGTAGTCACCCTCAGCCGTGTTTCTGCCCTTGCTGAGTAACAAGTGCAGTTATTAAGAAAACAGCTCAAGAAACCTTCATCTAGTGTGCAGGCCATCTGGGAGACAGATACAGCTGCAGACAGCAGTGGTGAGCATGCCAGTGGACTAGCAGGGTAACATGAACAGAGAGCTTTCACGAATGAACTCAGAATAACTAGGAAAACATGTCATTCTCCACAGGTGGCATCGTGTTTGAGAGATGTCAATTAACTGAAAGAAGGCCATGCAGCTGCATGGTAGTGGTAAGGAAATGACAAAAATAAGAGAGGGAAAGGTGACCAAATGTCATATTCACAGGTCTCTAAGTAGAGATCAGGGCAAGAATGTTTCGTTTTAAATAAAATGCCCCAAAAAGCCTTGAGAGAACTTAGTAGTAAAGAACCCTGTGGAGTTCCCACTGTGTCTGTACCTCTGGTGGCTAAGCATGAGTGGATTGAAGGCAGACAGGTAGATGCGCATATCCAGAGAGCAGACTCTGGGACTGAGCACGGGAAAGCCCAGGAGATTGGAAAAACAGTAGGGAAGGAAGAAGGAAAGTGGAGAGAAAAGGCAGTGGATTTGCCAAGTTCTCAGAGGTAGAAATGGACTTTCTGAATCAGCTGTGCCAAAGGAAGGCCGTAGGTGATACCATTGGCTCCATCAGCTAAGGGTGAAGCTGGGACTGAGGCAGGACATTCTAGGTACATACAGAGGTCGCAGGGTAGAAAAAATCAGCACATGAGTAATGGAAAAGGAGCTGGGACAAATACAAGAACATATCTTTGTATTCCAAAAGCAAGCTAACACCTGATGCAGTAAATATCTGAGAGGCCTGTAAGACACCGACTGCTCTGATATGGGGCCTGAAACTGCTTTCAAATAACACAGGCTCTATTTTTGTCCTTTTCTTTTCCTATTTACCCTGAACCACAGCACCTCTCTCCTATGCCTTTGTATGGGACCCTGAGCTAAGGGACACTGTAAAGGAAAAAATGTGCTCCAGGGAGTGCATATGTTTGGCTCCAGTGAGGAACCACTTTGTAGTTGGGTGGGAGCTATCTGCCTAATCCCTGGGTGTCAGCAGTGAATGTGTGGCTTTTGAAATGATCCTGTAGCTTCTGGTTGGAGCAGACTGTTCTTAGGCAAAGCTTTCTTTCCTGTAACCCTCTTGGGTGCGTGCTTTCCCAGCAGCATGTCATTGCTGGGGGACAAGTGCCCACAGAAATGCAATCTGCATGTGTGTCCAGTGTAACTTCAGGGAAATATTTTGTGCTTCTGAACAGTTGATCTTTGAGAAAAACTGTACTACACTATGCCAAATTTATGTACTGCCCTGTGTTCTTGAAGGATCTGTGGGACAGGCAGAAGCAGCAGTCTTCCAGCCTAGTCTCAGGGCTGACAAACAGTATCACTAATGACAGGAACGCATTATGAGAAACAAGATTGGGATGACTCCTGACTCGGCGGGCATCACAGCATGTTCCTTCCCAAAGATGGCGTGAGAGCATCATTGTTTATGCGCTTGGTCCCTCGTTGACTGAAATGCCATTTTATGACACAATGGTGCTGTTTCTTTGAGGGAGGGGACTGCATCAGTGTGTGACTAACAGGACTGGGTTTTGAAGGACTCCTTAGCTGACAAACAGTTTCAAGTGTAGGAGATATAACTTTCTCGCCATTACTTCCCAAGCAATGGAGCCGATGTGTGCAGTGTGTATTACATGGAAAGACAGAATTGGAAACACCGCCTTTTGACCTCGCACTTGTCCATTTGAACAGTAACTGGACTAGAGGTGCAGGGACCTGATGATGCTCCTCGATGGAGCCCAGCGCTCCTCTCCCCGTCCCCAGAATGCAGGTTTCTTTTTAAATATATTTTAGGAAGGACTATCCCATGTGTTATGTTATATTCCTAGGAAAATGTAGGCTAGTATTGGCAAACACATTAATATTTATACAGCAAAAATGCTGACCATCCACAGGATAAACAGGTAATACACAGTCGATAAATAGAGTCTAGACTCACCCTCCAGCCAGCTCAGATGAGGTTGTGCTATCACATGGATTTGGATAAAATTAAAAGCACCTGGTGTCTTGGTATTGGGATCTTTGGAACTGCAGATAAACATAAAACCTGTAACAGAGCTCTCCTTAGAGGGGCTCAATGAGGATCGCAGTTGACGTGGAAGCCACAGACAAATGCAAGGCTCTCATACCATCAGGGCCCTTCATGCTTCAGTCCTTGTCCAAGGCTATGTGTAGAGATGCCCCTAAAGAACTCTCCCGGACTTCTTTACTGGAGTGGCTCCTGCTAGCTGCAGGAGGAGCCCAGCCCCTGTGAAACATTGCCAAGATGGCAAGCCCAAAGAGGGGCAGGAAGCTCTAGGGGAGCTCAGCTGTCAGCCTCCTCAGAGAGCCTGGGTGTCTGCCACAGCTGGTCTCTGTGAGGTGTGACCAGATTGCAGAGGCTGGGCTGCGTGTGGTCAGTGAGCTGTACCTGCATGCTCCATACTGCCCCAGGCCCCCTAACAATCCAACTTAGTTTTTCCATCGGTTTTTTGGGTTTTTTGAACTACTGCTGTGTAGGTCAGGCTGTCCTTGAACTCACTGTGGAGCCCAGGATGGCCTCAAGTTCCTGGTGATCCTCCTGTGTCAGCCTCTCCAGAGCTGGGAGTGCAGGTGCTGTGCCATGACACCCAGCTATTGTTTTTCTTTTCTTTTTAAGATTTGAGTATAACTTCCCTTCAAAAGCAGAGTCTAAAGTTTTTGAAGTATTTTTTTAAGCACTAGGATGGGATCCAATTCTCTCTTCTATAGATGGTTGCTAGGAAGGAGGCAGCCAGTGCACTCATGCGCAGAGCCGGCCCCATACCTTCCTGGTCTGCACTTTATTCTGCATCTACTAAATGTTCTGTTGTTTGAACAGAAGTCCTAGGAGAGAGAATTAATTTTATTTATAGGTCAGGAAAATTGAAATTCAGAAGGGTAAAGAAGCTTGCCTGAGGAAACACGGTGGATAAGAAGTCTGGCAGTTCATATTTTCATTTCAGGAGGACAAGGTATAAAAATAACTTCTACAACTTTTCTAAAAAACTGAGCACTAAGCCAGTAATGAAATTAGAAGAAAAATCAAAAATAGTGATGCCTTCGAAATTCTCTAGGGAAGAAGACCCACATCAGAAAAGGGGAAGCGTACATTGCCAGCGCAAAAGCACCAGAGACGCACTGTGAATCCAAAGGCAGCAGGTGGGCAGGCACTGTCAGCCCAGTCCCTCGCCCTGATCTCTTAGGTCTCCAGGGTTGCTTTTAAAGATCAAGTGAGAGACGCTGCACTTGTTGCTTCAGCCCAGTGCCCAGACATTGGTTTTTGTAAAACACCATAATAATACAGTGTGCAGTTTACAGCCTACTCTGGTAGTGTTGACCCCTGTGAGATGTTGCGGTGTCAGGAAGATGGATGCCTTTGCCTGCCTGGTGCTCACTACAAAAGCCAGAAAGGGTGGTCGTGGCGGGAGTTAGCAAGACACAGGCGGTCCGCAGACCTTTGAGACCATTTAGTGTGCTGGCCACTATGTCCGTGTGTGTGCTGTAATTAGTCCTCTGTTGGCAATTTCACCGAGCTCTTAATGTAGTAAATAAAAGTGTTTAAATAAGCAAAAAGCTCAAATAGCCACACCCTACCTGTTAAGAGTTGTACTAAAATTTCAATATAGTCTTGGGACCAGTGGTCCTATTATTGAAGCTCAGCAAGATTAAAGTGTTTTTTTGTTTTTGTTTTTTCAGTACCAGAGCATTGAACTCAGGACCCTGCACTTGCCAGTCAAGCATTTATTCCTGAGTTATCTCTCTGGCCCCAAGATTAAAGCATTTTTTAAGCAAAAGATAAGGATAACAGAAAATTCTAAGAGCTTTACATGCTAACAGGACTCCCCAGATTTCCAAGGATTCTGTCTTTCTTTCATGAATGCTTCTGGTCCCTATTTTGCGTCCTAACTCTAAGAACAAGAGTATGATTTTTTAAGAAATTCAACCTCATTTTGAAATCTAGGCTTTTTGTCCTGTGGGGTAAAAGTGTACACACGCACGCGCGCACGCGTGTGTGTGTGTGTGTGTGTGTGTGAATCAAGTCCTGGTCTGAGTTAACTGGCCCTAGCCAAGGCGTGAGCTATCCTGGCTTCCACATTCAGCTGTGTTGCACAAGGCTGGGAGAGCAGGCTCTGCATCACAGGGTGGCAGCACCAGATCATCGGGAGTCTGCAGCAGGCAGCCTCGATGGGCAGGAAGGCTCACGAGGGCGCTGCCCTGGGGACAGTGTCTGCAGGTGCAGTGTGACAGCAGTGGCCACACAAGGTGGCTGGATTTCAGGGTACACTGAGGGCCAGGCTGCAGCAGCAGGCGCCATTCCTCACTGAAGGGGGCTCAGAGCTGGGGAGAGTGAGCCGGCGTCTGTGCCACTAGGCATTTGCTGCAGCACCATCCTCTCTGCACACTTGAAGTTCCCCTGAATGGTGTCCTGCAGGGTCATCCACACAGAATGGCAGTGCACTGAAGAGGGAGCTCTCTGGAGGAAGCTACAGTGCAAAGCGGCAGCCCATGCCCTCCCCATCAGAGGGCTCCTTGTCATCTGGAGGCATGGACCAAGGAAGCGATGCCCCTGCCAGGGACTACGATGGAGAGGTGAGTGGGCATGTGTGGCTGGTGGCCTCAGAAGGAGCAGAGCATTGCCTCAGGGTACCCCGCTGCTGCACTGGAGCCTCTAATAGGCTCACTCCCAGCCAGGGGCACTAAGGTTGTAAGACCGCAGCTTTCCCTGAGCTGAAGACTCTGGGTGGCTTTTGAATCAAAATGCCTATATCTTCAAGGACTACAGAAAGGACTGGGCATTTATTCTGTGCCTCTTAGCTCCCAAACAGTGAAGTAAAGAAACCTCACACTCTGGGAGGCTGAGGCAGGAGGCTGGGCAATGTAGCAACATAGTGAGACCCTGTCTCAAAAATAATTGTGGCCAGGCATGGTGTATATGCCATATAATCCCAGAATTTAGGAGGACTGAAGCTGGAAGATTGCAACAAATTTGAGACCAACTTGAATTCAAGGTCAAGACAGTGAATTCAAGGTCAGTCTGAACAGTGGATGAATGAATGAATGAATGAATGAATGAATGAATGAATGAATGAATGAATGAATGAAATTCCACATAGCTCAGCATGGAGGCCTTGGATTCAATCTTAGTCCTACAGAAGGAAAAAAGACCAGAAGCAGCCCCATCGCTCCTTCAGTCAGGGTGACAGGTGGGACCTGTGATGACCTGAACACCTTGCTTCTGGCCTTGCAGGACTCTGACTCGCCGAGGCATTCCACAGCATCCAACAGCTCCAACCTGAGCAGCCCCCCAAGCCCAGTTTCACCCCGAAAAACCAAGAGCCTCTCCCTGGAGAGCACAGACCGCGGGAGCTGGGACCCCTGAGCCAAGGGTACACTGCCCACACCCTTCCACCGCTTTCCCCACTTCCATCCTTTCCTCCACTTTGGCTGGAGCCCAGCAGCGGCAGCAGCGGCAGAGTGGGGCACATGCTTGCAGCATAACACCGGCCTGGCAGCACCATGCCCCCGGCCAGCAGCAGCCGCGCAGGCCTCTTCCCCCGCGGCCAAGGTCGACGGCAGGTCATTCCTGCATAGCGTTGCTTTCAGTCACATTTACTCCCTGGCCCCAAAGGTAGCTTCAGTAGACAGATTACACAGTGTAACTGTACGAGTGAGACTAGACAGGTTTCTTTTCACAGTAGCACCTCATGTACCCTCAGAGAGCCTGGGCTTCCGCGCCAGAGGGACCTAGCCTGTGGAGGCCACTGCACTCCTCAGCGATTGTTGCCGGAACCCCCCTAAATCCTCACAGATTAAATCAGTGCATATTTTACTACAGTACAGAGTTTAAATAAGTACATAATGTAGAAGTTAAATGCTGAATGTATATAGTCAAAAGAAGCATCTTGTAATCAATGAGATGGATGCATATATCAGAGTGTTTAATTTAAGAGATATGTTGTTTCTTGTCTGTTTCCCAGCTAAGTCACATACAGGGTAGAAAGGCTTCATGCTGACGTTGGAAGAGGGTAAGGGGGAAACCAAGGTCTCTGTGATGCCCTGGCCTCACACTGGTGGCAGGTCATGGTCATCCAGGCCCTTAGGGGACTTCTGGGGACACTGGCATCACTGATTGCAACCTAGGCCCCCAGCATTGAAACATCTGAAGCCACTTGAGCAGTAGCTTTAGAGTCATGCTCCCCTCTCCCGGGGGCATGTCTCTAGCCATAGAATTGAACCACACTTTATACTTCGGTTATCTTCTGCAGGTGAGTGTAGAGATGCAGTGTCATCACCTTCTGAGTGAGGTCATTCATCTGAAGGGAGTGTCATGGCTTTTGCAAGTTCATAAAAAGGTTCATAAAAGTGCTTTTTCTCCTAGGTGACAGCAGTGTTTGTCCCAGGGCTGGGGATGGCTTCTGAGCAAGGAGCCTTTTTCCTCGAAGGTGGGAAGGAAATTCTTCAGATGGGCCTGAGGGAAAAGGCTTTTATTACCAAATAATAAGAAACCTCAAAAGCAAGGACTTGAACAGCCTTAACCAAATACTCTTTCCTAGATCAGTGGGAAGTGGATGGGATGATCCCTGGGCACAGTCAGCAAGTGACCCAGCGTGGCCAGCTCCACTGGATTCCCTGCTGCAGCACCGCCTTGATAGTTGTGTTTCCATTTGGATTGGTCTTGCTTTCCAGGTGGAAATGAGGTGTAGAACCAAAAGAATGTAATGCTGCAGTCATTTCATCCTTCAAGCACATGAGCAGAGAAAAATAGCTCATGGCAGAGAATCTGGCTCTGTTTCCACCCAAGTTTTTGGAGGAAACAAGCAGGATTTTGTTATTTTCTTAATTTGGCTTAAATGAAGAAAATCCTCCTGCAGTTGGCAGCCTGGCTTACAGTGTCCGAGCCTTGCACCATTGGTCTCTGGTGCTTCTCATGCTTCGCCTGACAGCACGCTGCAGGGCCTGGGCATCCCCAACTGCATGCTACTTTATGGAGAAGGTTCCCAAGATTAAGGGAGGGAAAAAGGGGTCTTTTGGGGATTACATTCCCAGTGCTTCTAGCAGTGAACTTTACACACTTTGACATTAAAACATTCTGTATTTGTTGCTGCTCAGATTTGATTATATTTTATTCTCAACAGTCACTGTTCCCAGTGTAGCTCTAATCTCCCAAAATATTTTTGCTTTTGGAAAAGAAGTGTCCTATAAATACTTCCATACACCCAAATATGGGGGCAGGGGGCAGAGGAAGAGCATGATTTTTTTTTTTTTTTTTTTTTTTTTTTTATACCATGTTGACTCTGGTGGCTGCTTAAACATGGCAGAGGAGAGATGAGCTAGCCCAGTGCAGGCACTGCCCCGGCTCCATGCCACCCTGCCCTCTGCTTTCACCTTTGCCTCTCTTCTTTTCCCGGGCCGAGAACTGTAGGGCTCCATGCTAAGCCATTAGTCCTTAGTTCTACAATGAATTGTAAACTTTTGTTGCCTATAGGTGCTTATTTTTCAAAGTATACTTTTAAAATTAAAATAACAAACCTACCTAAAGAGTAGGCTCCAACACAGTGAGTCAGTGCCTCTTGGGGCAGGTGAACGAGCAGCCCAGAGCCGGCACCACAGGACACAGTGTCCTGAGCAAGCCTGAGCAGACGCTGAGCACAGGATTTGGAGGGAGAGACTGCCAGGGTAGTAATTCTTGTGGACATTTTCCCAAGGTGATGATCATCCTAATGGGCTTATCTCATTCCTAAATCCGAGGCCATGCACCTTCAGAAGTTTCTGAAAAGATGGAGGATAGGTTCCAAGAAAGGGAAAATGTAAGGGCCACTCAGAGAGGTCAGTAGCAAGGATCACAGGGTATGTTGTTGCTGCCACAAGTTGGGGTTTTTTGTTTTGTTTTTTAACACCGGACACTTTCCTAAAATGTGTGTGGCAATGGGAAATAATTTCTCAACAGAAAAAAATGCAGTAGAAATATTGCTGGCATCCAGTCTGTTGATGTTTGGTGCTATCTATGTCCAACCAACTTGTTACCTACTCTTGAATTCTGGCTAATCTTATCATTTGCTTTTTAGCATATATATATATATATATATATATATATATATATATATATACACACACACACACACACACACACACACACACACAAATTCTTTTTGCCAAAACAAAAGCCTTCCTCCTTGTCAAGTGGTTGCAAAAGCAGATTTCACTTTAGTTTTATATCATACAGTACCCTGGACAGTTGGCAACTTGCCTTTCCCCCAGCGGTGCATCTTTCTGGCTGTGAGACACAACTGCAGAGGGCCTATCTGTGTGGTTTCCCAACCAGTCCTGTCCCCAAATTTTAGGGAAGAATCTGAAATTCCTGTGTGTTTATAGCAGCACTGTCCTTCCATACTAGTTAGAATTGTGTTATGTCATTGCTTAGTGGCCACATCTGCTTTGGAGAAGGACCAGTTGGTTTGTGTGGAATCTCAGGTATCATTAGGAGAGGTCAGTGTGGGGGAGCAGATGTCCCAACCCCCAGAGACGACAGTGACCACACTCTGCTCTCCTAGTCCAGAGGGCACGGCAGAGGTCCACAACCCCCATATACCAAGGGTACTTGGCAGCCTAGTCCCCCCCACGGGTCACTGGGCACATGGAGGCAGATGGGCATGTAGAGAAGCTGCGGGGTATCTTGGTGCCCCCTGTAAATGTCTTTCCTGGTCACTACCTTCCTTGTTCCTCAGATCCAGCACTGTATGGAGGTAGAGGCAGCCAGGTAAGGAGGGCCCCACTTCCGCAGTGCTGGGTTCCTCTCCCTTTGCTGGAGTGACCACGTGATATAGACACTGCGATTATGGGGGACACTGACCACCACAAATCAACCTTGATGTCTCATGAAAACAAAATCCTGCCTTTTATTTGATAGTATATCATTTATTTTATAAATTTTTAGGGATTTTTTTCTCATTGTAATATTATTGTACAGTTTTGCATGGACTGGATGTAATCATTTTTGTTTAGAATGTGCTGACCAATATGTGTTTATGGAAGGGGAAAAGATGTGCTTTGGCCTCTTACCACTTAATTTTGTTTGGTTTTATGCCCTCCATGTCTTAGGGAACTTTATTAAGAGATTCTCTGCTACCAAACCATGATGTGGATTCTTTTGCACAGAAATATTTAAGGTGGGATAGTCTAAAATGTTAACAAAAGACTCCTCACCAATTATTTTATGTTGGTATCACATAATATTAACCAGACTTTGATGTACTGCAATAAAACAGGGAGCTGTTCAGCCTGAGCCTTTTGTCTTTCTTTCCTGGCCTATGAGGTTCAAGCAGTAGGAGGGTGCCTGCTGCCGGGCCCTCACCAGCAGGGCCTCCCTTACGCTCCTGGGGACGCGGCCCAGTTGCCCTCTGTGGACCTTCTGTGAGAATAATGCCAAGACTCCTTTGAAGCTGTGGTTCCCCTCTGCTGTGAGCTTCCTGATGGCTGTGCTTTGGTCCACAAGACTCGCTCCCCCTGCACAAGGTTTCAGGAGGCCCCGAATCCTTTGGAATAGGACATTAACAGACAGGTAAGGCTGGGAGCTGTCCTAAGAGAGACAGATGTCCTAAACTATGAAACCTGTTGCCATCACCCTATGACCAGCAGGCCCTCTACGTGTGGGGGCCGCACCTGTGTGGTGGTGACCAGGGTTTGGCAAACTTGCTTCATGCAGGGCCAGTCAATAAATACATTCATCTTCTGGGCTATGTACCTAAAGCCTCTTGTAGCTCTTCACCCCTGCCGTTAGGGTACAAGATAGGCACAGATGAACAAGAGTGGTGGTTGTGCTCCAGTGAGACCTGTCTTCAGAAGTGCAGTGGACCAATTAGGCCGCTGGACAGGAGCATGCTGCCCGTTGGTGTAGACATCAGGGACCGTCAGACTGAGTCATGTTCAGCACCATGGCTCTGCCGCTCACTGCCGCCTGGCAAACCCACCTGGCAAACCTCTGACCTTGAGCTTGGTGCTCTCCATGATGCCCACTAAGTGCCAGGAGGCATGGATATGCCAGTCCCAAGAACGTTGTCGGCCTGAGGGGACCCATCAGGCTGCTTGAAAGCTCAGGGGTGTCTAAGGTCACCTGATCCTGCCTGGCTAGCAAAGGCACAGTGGGACACAGTTGTCCCCATGATTTAGCACAGGAAAACATGCATGCACTGGTTGTGGCACTATGTAAGAATGTAAATAGGAGGTAACCACCTGTGTAAGAATGCTATGATAAAGACGCAGATGATGTCATACACACATGTATGCTTCAGCCTTAGCACCTCACCCACAAGTCTCCCTTGCACTGCTCACATGCATCCAATGACCAGATGTTAAGAATATAAGCAGAAAATCCTGGATAAAGTTACAATCTCCTGCCATCTTTTATTCTGAATGGAGGCCACAGCCATTCAGTCCCTTGATACTGTTAAAAGCCACCATAGGTGCACAGCAGGACACGTGTGGCCAGGTCCACAAGTTCGCTCCTGCACCATTACTTACGAAGCTGGTGCTTTCCACGCGGCTTAACCAGGAGTCACAGGTGGCAGGGGGTCTCCAACCTGCGTGCAGTCTTAGTGGTTCCTGCTATTATCTCTGCTCCCATCCTCTTCGTACTGCAGCCTCATTTGTTAGGGTTGAGAAGGGCTAAGGCCCTGACAGGAGAACCTGTGGATTCAGTCCCTCAAGGACCACATCCCTGAGGGTCCTGCCAAGACCTAGTACTCACAGAAGACCTCCCTGGGACCAGCCCAATCTTCCCATGCTGTGTGGAGGGCTAAATGGCCAGGACATGAGCCCTAAATTACAGGAAAGAAAGTGCTCTTCTGAGACCTTTCACACCCACATGCGACCGACTGGGGCCCCTTGGTCACCCTATGCTTTCTTACCGCTAATAGCCTGCCAGATGCCTGTACGCAGGCCTCATTGCCCATGAACACTGCTCTTCAGGAGTACCCCTCAGCTGTGCTGGCTTGGGGCTTCTGTGAGGCAGGGGCTCAGCTCCATAGCGCCCATGTGGCTGGGCACTGCAGCTCCCGCAGGCCATGGGGCACGGTAACAATGGCTGATCCTGCCCATGCTGGAGCACCCAGGGGCAGACCAGCTGTGCGGGGAAAAGACCTACTGCCTCGAGAGGGTGCAACCATGCCTCAAAAGCCCTGAAGTCGTTAAAGCAAGCACACAAAAGGGCACAGCCCCGTGACAGCTTCCACAAGTGCTTTGTTTAATTGGACTGAAACAAGTAAATCTGGTCATTACAAAGTTCCCAGCACCTGTGCCGATCCTCCGGGTGGACGCACCAGCCAGCACCCCTGCCTCTAGCTCCCATCTGCCCTCCCTGCAGAGAGGGGGCCTGGATGGACAGCTTAGCTGCCCAGGGAGGTTGGCAACAGCTAAGCAGCACCAGTGTAGATGGCGGCTCTCACTGGCACGATACCCCCGGCTCCACACCATAAGCGGAGCAAAAGAGGCACAGAGAGAAAGCTCACTGCGAACTCCTACAACCCACACAGCACTGACCACGGCCAGGAGCTGCTGGGCAGCAGGGAGCGGAAGCAGCACTGCCTGGTCTCTAGCTGACAGGTCAGGAAGGGGGAGGCGGAGAATACCTGCCCGCCCCACCCTTTCAAGATTTCCAAGGGCAGATTCTCCATGAAGAGTGGCTTCCACTGCCTCTGCCACTTATCACTCTGCCCACTTAGTGTGAAAACTGTGTAAAGCCTGCTGGGATCCTCGTACCCGGCTGAAGCCCGGGACAAGGGCACCGCCAGCCTGTGGCTACTGCCGCTGGGCCTGCATCTGGCAGTAGTTGCTGTAGGCCTCCTCAAACATGGCCTTGCAGGGAAAGCGGGCCTTGAGCTTGGAGCAGATGAGGAAGGAGCCGCCCATCTTCCGGTGCAGGGAGTAGGTCTCCTCAGGCGGCGGGACCAGGCGGTGCTTCAGCATGATGGGGATGAGGTTGTGGATCTTCTCGGTGGTGCTCTGGGTGCCAAAATCAAAGGGCTCCTCAGAGGCGAAGGCCTCACCCAGAATGAGGATGGCATCCAAGTGGGCGTCCTCCATGGCCTGGGGAGAGAAGAGGAGGGGTAGCAACAGGACCAGGTCCTCCAGAGCTCCCGAGGGTAGGAGGAGCTGAGGGGACCCTTGGGAGGGTTTTCTTTCATGGAAACGTGAGCCACATGACTGGATGCCAGCCGAAAGGGCGGGACAGGGCCCACAGCAAAATCACATTCTAAATTGTGCAGAATACTTCCCTAGCCAGAAAGAACAGCCCCTGAGCTGGTGTACCTGGCAGCATGCTAGCTGTGGCACTTGGCAGGTTCCATGCTGTCCTACACAGGGTATTTGGAGAGCCATCACCCTGGCAGAGCACAGGACAAGCACAGGCCATGGACAGGCAAGGTGGCAAGGAACACAGCCACACTGTAGCAGGAGGCCATGACACTACACAGCCACCTCCACATGCGGGCAGCAGAGCCACCAGCCTGTCTCCAATTCTTCTCCCTAAGCAGGTACCAGGACTGGACCTGGACACCATTCCCATCCCCAGCACCAAGGAAAGAGGAGTGCTGCTCACTTGTGACTTTTGGCCACTATTACAGGCCAGTGCCACCCTTCTGCACATCTGTTAGGCCCCAGACCTGCCTCTCTGGGGAGTCCCACAAGCCAGCATCCCAAGATTCATCCCTTTCCACACCAAGGTTCTCAAGATGTTGGTGGAAGCAGCAGCAGCTGCAGCCCCCCCTCGCTGTCCACCAGCAGCAGCCACACAGCTGGGACAGTGGGCTCACCTTGACCTCGTAACCAGTGAGGAACTTCATCTCAATGGACTTCTGGCGCACAGCCTCCCGGTCCCGGTCAGCAGCGGCCCTGATGATCTGAAAGAGACACAGGACAATGTCCTGAGGCCACCAGCCCGTCCCACCTCACCTTATTCTCCCTCTTCGTCCACAAAGCTCATGGCCAGGAGCCAGGGCTGGCGCTGCAGCCCTAACCGGTGATACTGCTCACTAGCAGTGAACTTGGGGGGCATCACCTTGGCCTTTTTTCTATCCAACATCTAGTCCTAGCTGCAGAAAAATGTGGGCCCAGTCCAGGCCCCTCCAACCTCACCTGAATGTAAAGATCAGTGAAGGATCTGTCGTATTCCCGCGTGGCCCCGAAGTCCAGAAGAGCTACCTGGGGACAGAGGCAGGGAAGGGTGGCCTGGGGCACTGATGCGGGGGAGACCATCTCTACAGCGTCCAGAACCCATGCCCACTGCTGCGTTCCCACACACAATGCAGGCTGGGGGCCCTGGCCCTCCCCCAGGAGCTCACCTTGTGCTGCTGGGGGTCATAGAAGAAGTTAGACCAGTTGGGGTCTGTCTGCATGAAGTGGAACTCAAACAGCTCTCTCAGACAAAGGACCAGGATGTTGTAACAGATCTGTGATAGAGAGTAGTCAGGCAGTGTCAGGCTGCCTGGCAGCTATAAGGGGGCTAGAGAGGCCCCCAAATCCCAGCTTCTACCCTGACCCCTGCCAGGTTTCAGCTGGGGACCTGACAGCCGGCACATCACCGTAGCAGCTTGGACCCACCTCGTTTCGGACCTCCTGGCTCAGCCCCTCAGCCTGGTCCAGAGGGAAGCCCGACACCAACTCTGTGGTGAGCACATGAGGACTACAGAGCTCCTCCACGATCTCAGGCACGTAGAAAAAGGGGTGGTCCTTTAGCAGCTCCCTGGAGGGGGAGAAGTCGCACATCACCACCGTCCCACTGCCACCCACAGAAACCCACTGGGCAGAGGCCCTGCCTTGCTGGGGTGGGGTAGGGTCTGGACCACCAGTCTTGGAACCAGGGGAACGGGGCTCATCCTCCAAGGCCACCTACAATGGGCCCTGCCTCCTGCGGACCCATAGGTCCATAGGTGTGGGCAGCAAGCAACGCACCGGAACCTCCTGGCGCAGGCAGCCTCCCGCTCGTAGTCACACTCAAGGGCCAGCTCCCGCCTCAACACATCTATCAGGTGCTCTGGGAACAGGCCTGGGAGAGGGGGCCAGGGTATCAGGCAGGAAGGGCACAGGAAAGTGGTTCCCAGAGCCTGGCCCTGCACCTACCACCCACTCCTGCCCAGACCAGCAGCACGGCCTCAGACCTTCGGGGAGCATGTTGCTCATGTTTAGCACAGCCATGAGGTTGTTGACATCACTGTTGATGCTCTGCGCCACACCAGGATACTGTGGGGGACAGGAGTCATCCAGGTAAACAAGGCAGACCTCTCAAAGCCACCACCATCCACACGCCTATTTGCACCCCAGCCTTGTAACGCTCAGTGCTTGCAGCTCAGCTGGCCAGACCATGCCCAACACGGTCCTGCTCTCCCCTCCACACTCAAGCAGGGCCCCACCCTCTAGCTGCCCAGAAGGCAACCCTAGGCCCCCATCCCTGGCCATCCTGGACCAAGTTTGCTGGAAACCTGTTCCGTCCCTCAGTCACTTCCTGAGCATCCAGGGCCAGGCTGGTGCTGAGGGCAGGACACTAACAGAAAGACACCAACCCTGCCCTAGAGGACAGCAAGGCCCTCATTGCAGCTAGGGGGCCAGGACACAAAGGCACCCACCTGGATCTTCATGGCCACCTCACGGCCGCCCTTCATGCGGGCCAAGTGCACCTGCCCGATGGAGGCGGCTGCAAATGGCCGCTCCTCAAAGTACTCCAGCTTGTCCCACCAGTCAGGGCCCAGGTCATTGTTGAGCGTTTTCTGGAGGAGAAGTCATGGTGAGGTGTGCCGTGTAACCCTCGGGGGCAGGAGTCAGCCTGGGGTGGCAGCCACCCCACATCCCCTCACCAGCATCTGTTTCAGTGGCATGAAGTCAGCGCTCTGCCGCACACGCTCGAAGATCTTGGCCAGGTGAGGGTTGATGAATGCGTCATCTGCAAGGCACAGGCCCAGTCAGGCAGAGGCCACCGCTCAGGCCAGCAACAGGACAGCCTTCACCCCATGCCCAGGAGCAGAGGAGGCCAGGCCCGTCCAACGCTCTGCCCCTGGGACACTTGGGACAGGGGCAGGAGGGGACCCTTCACCTGGGCCATCCTTCCCACAGGCACATACTAGGGCTGCAGGCAGCAGCTCTGGAGGGGACACCAGGCCACACTGCTCTCAGGTGGACACACTCCTATGACACTTGGCCAGCAAGCAAGTCCAGAGGCCACACAAACCATGCCCCGGGGCAGCAACCCTGCTGGGAGCCCACAGTATGGAGCTCAGCCCAGTCCGGGTGAGCCCTTGGAGATTTGCGGGCACCTGGTGCACAGGAGGCCCGAACTCAGCCCAGTGACCCAAGAGGCAAGGTTTTAACATAGAAAGCTTACAATTGCAAAGGAAGTCTAGGAGATACACTAAAGAACTGAAATTCAGTGTAACCTGAGCAACTGCAGGGAACTCCCTTCCCCTCTGCTCTGAGCACTGGGCTTCGCTCAACCTAGCATCACACGAGGCCAGTGGGAGCAAAGCACTTAGAGCTTTCACTGACACACACAGCCGCTGCGTGCCACAGTTTTGCCACCACTGCTCCAGGGAGATTCTGCTAGCGCCTCCC
Source organism: Myocastor coypus (assembly GCA_004027025.1). Lineage (NCBI taxonomy): Eukaryota > Metazoa > Chordata > Mammalia > Rodentia > Myocastoridae > Myocastor > Myocastor coypus. The sequence goes on along the minus strand of PVJA010000845.1, from coordinate 32,480 downwards.
AGGCAGCATTCTCCCAGGAGTATCCCTCCCCTCACCATACAGCCCCGGGCTCTCCCAGGAGGGCAGCAGCAGTATGCCAGCTATATCCCCCCTCACAGGTCACCAGCCTGAGCCACAGTGAAGCAACCTACCGAGGGCTGGGGGCCCTCAGGGACCTGCCCTTCACTTCTTCCAGCCAGGGCGGCTGCTTGCACACTGCTCAGCGCCAGCGCCTCCCCCAGTGGCACCGGCTCAGGGCCTCGCTGAGCCACCTCCCTGGGCTCGCACCCTCCCCCAGCCCAGTGCCCACTGCCAGGCCAGTGCAGTGGGCCCTGGGGCTGCGCTCAGCTCCCATCAGCAGCTACACCGCGTGGGCTCCTGGGCTCCTCCCCTGAAGCGGCAGCTGGCTGAGGGCGCCCTCTCACGGCCACTTACCCTGGATGCTCAGCATCTGGCCCAGCTTCAGCGCGGCCCCGCGCACCTTGCACAGCGTGCTCACGATGCGCTCTGCGTTGGCCTCCGACAGGAACGGGCTAGAGTCCAGCACGGCTTTCTTCCCTGGGGGCAGGAGGGGAGTGAGGTACTCTGCAAGGTCCAGGAGAGCCAGCGGCAGCTGTGGATTCCTGCCTCTCCCCACACCCACCAATGCAGTCCCAAAGCCATACCTCACAACTCCCTCCCTGGCACACAGACGCATGCACATCAGGTCTCTCCTCTGTACTCAGCCCTAGGGACACAGGGTCCCCGTGAAGCAGCACAGTGAGCTTCAGGTAGGAACAGCACTGAGAGGACCTGGAGGAGCCTGGTCAGCAGTGCCCAGCTGAGGGCCACCAGTCTTCAGCCACCCGCATTGCAGAACCCTGGAGCTGTCCTTCAGGAAGGGTCCTCAGAGTCGACAACATACACTCTAGGGGCCTCGCTGCCCTAAGGGCCAAAGCTCAGTGTAGCCAGCTGGCCATGCAGTGACCCTATGGCTGTAGGTAACCTTTGCCCAGTACCCTGGGAGGTGGCAAGGTACCCACCCAGGGTATCTCCAAGGAGCTGCAGGAGCCAAGTGAGCCCTGCTGCCAGCCAGCAGTGTGATCAGGAGACTTGGACGTCTGTCTAGTTATGAACTGCACCCTGTGCAGAGATGGGGAGAGGCCCAGGAGGGCCCTACACACTGGGTTCCTCTGCCCTCTCTGAGACTCCCTCCCCCTGGCAGGCATGCCGCGCTGGGATATTTGGGGCTTCTCTTGCCCTGTGTCCTGTGAGTCCAGATCCATGAGAAGGCTGCACAGGACCTGGTCCCTGCCTCGGCTCACCTCACCATGAGTCCGGAAGGCCAGAGCACCTAGTGAGGCCACTGATGTCTGGGCCCAAACACTTGGGGACACAGTGCTTGCACACTGCGTATGTGCTCTGCATGGGGCTGTGCCCAGTCCTAAGCAAGGGGCTAGGACAAGTGGCCATGGCACTGCTGTGTGCCATATGCCTATCTATGGTGGGGCATACGACCTAAAGGACCCAGGATACAGAGGAGCCTCGGGGGGACCAGGAATGCACAGGAAAGGGGAGGCCCACAGCTGGGCCACAGGAGGCAGGACAGACACCAGGAGGGTGCTGCAGGACAAAAGACTTTGGCCCCACACAGGAGGCCATACTGCTCACAACAGCACCAGTTCAGAGACCTGGACCCACACGGCCGAGGCAACAGCAGAGCACTGGCACTGAGGGAAGCAGCATTTCGAGGCACCTCTGATCTCCTCAGCCCCTGGGACACTTGGGGTAGGGGAGGGAGGGGACCCAGGAGCAGCCAGGCCAGGGCTGGAGGAGTGAGGTCTCCCTCGTAGGGAGCAGGCTGGGCTGACTGCAGGGCATCTGGCAGGGTGGGTCCTCCCAAGCAGCCGTAGCCCATAGCTGCTGCTAACCAAAGGCAGATCGTCATCAGGATGGGCCAGGACCCCAGGCCAGAGATGTTGGAGGGCAAAAGATGCTAAGCCTGCCTGACAGCTGGAGCACAGCGTAGGGGCTACCCAGGGCCGCCCAACCCTGGCCTGAGTCCCAATTTGCACGACTAAGGACTGAAACTCTTCATTCCTCTTCTCAGTCATCACTGTCCCAGGCCAAGGACACCAACTGTAACCTTGGAGCCAGCCTGACCTCTGCTCTGCTTAGACGAGGTGGGCAGGAGAGCAGCCAGCTCTGGGTGAGAGGGTGCAGGGCCAGGCAAGGCCATCATCCGCTCCAAAGCAGCCGGGCTGTGCTTCCCAGAGTGTTGTAGTGCAACTCTAAAAATACCCTTGCTAAATCCTTGTCCTGCAGCCCCTTCCAAGGACGTGCATGATGTTCCAGGTCCCCAGGAATCGGAGCCTGTGAGGACAGAGTGAGTGTCCCATGCCCAGGAGGGAGAACCCTGTGGGTAAAGAAGAGCCATCCTGGAGTTGGGCAGACTCCTTGGCCCATAGGAGAGCTTGGCTTCTGGCAGCACTAGGGACAGAGGAGTCAGGACGCCGCACAGATAGGTCAGAGAGAGGCACCACAGCAAGCTCACGGCCCTGGAGAGCAGCACACTTGGCTGTGGCCAACAGGTGCAACTCTCCAAGGGCCTTGCAACCCTCTGGGCCCAACTCACCTGCAGAGTTCTCAGGGCGCAGACTCTTCTTGGCAACCTCTGCCAGGGCCCCAAAGCCCAGACCCACAGCCAGACCTGCAGGAAGAACACAGGTACTCAGAGCCCTCACGGCCACCCACCTGCTGCCAAGCCTGGTCAGCTCATCCTGACATCCCAGGACGGCAAGAGGCTAGGCTCATGCGAGCGACACACTGGTGGTTTTGGAGACCATTAAGTAAGGGTGTATGGTGGGAAAGTCCCTGTGGCCCCACCCCACTGTCAGGACCTCGAAACGCAGTCTCATGGACACACTGTTGGATCCCAGGGTGGCCCGTGAGGGGACAAGCTGGGGAAGGGCAATGTGAGGACCAGACATACTTGTGGGCCAAGGACACCTGGGGGACTCAGAGCCTCAGAGATGCAGGACCCACTAGCAGCACTGGCAAAAGCAATAGATGGTGTCCCTGACCGAAGACCAGGGGGTACAAGGGACAGGAGGGAGCCCAGCACACAGCCCTACCACGCCCTCCAGGCTGCCAGCTCTGCAGGGGTCTGAGGCATGAGGCCTGGGCCCTCCGTTTCCACTCATGGCCCTGTACATCGAAGTTCACTAACAGTTCCTTTGTCCAAAGCCCATGATCCCAGCGAAGCTACCACCTGGAGCCAGCAGGTACCACAAAGAAAGCCAGGGGCATCACACAGGGCCAGTGCAAAACCATGAGGAGCGGGCTGTCAGTGCTGACCGGAGCAGGGAGGAAGAGATACCCCCCAAACCCACAGGAACAAGTTAATGCTGTGAAGTCTGTAGGGGCAGAGAAAGGTGAATCTGTGTCTATTTTTCTAAATTTTCTACAATGATTATGCATCACTTGTAAGAAAATGACTTACTGAAAATTTTATCTCATGGAAAATAAAATTTTAAAATTAATTCAATTTTTACAAATTTCTTTGGCCTGGCAGGATGGCTCAGTGGTCTAAAGCATCTGCTTGGGAAAGCTTGGGCAGCTGCAGGGACCGTGGTTCGATCCCCGGCACCACATGCTGCACCAGCCCTGCCCTCAGGGCAGGCTGAGCCGGCCATAAAAATGAGTGAATAAACAAATAAAAGTTCTGAAGCAAGAAAATAAATAAATAAATAATTCTAAAAAAAAAAAATTTCTTTGCAACGCACCCAACTGCGGGTAGGTGGCAGTACAGCCTCCACACTGAGGAGGCCAGAGTCCCTGTGGGAAAGCACTTGCCCTAGCACCAGGCACCTGTCCTGCCTGGAGCTTACCTGCCATTCCTAGCACTGAGCCTGTTCAAAACAGTTATAGGTGTGCACTTACTCTCCAACTCCGGTACTCACACAGCACGGCAACTTTTCAGCCAGCCTCGTTCCTAAAGCTCCTGCCCTCAGGAAACAGTGAGCTGTGGAAATGCCCTCAGAGGTGACAACACTCCAGGCAAGGGCATCCTGTGGGTGGGACTGTGGAGCCAGAGCCCAGGGGCCTGGCAGGGGCAGCAACTGCATTTTGACCCCCCCCCACCAGCCCCAGAGGGACTGGACACAGCGCAGAAGCCTGACCAAGGCCCAACTAAACATTAACTCCCCGCCCCGCCTGTATCACCCTACCCTCAACACTATCTGACTGCACCAAATAAGTAACCAAGAACCTTAACCTTCACACTGTGCCACCCTTTGCCAAAATCTCTTGGTCTCCATTCCTCTCTGCCTAGGGCAAGTCCAAAGACCAGGCCCCAAAGCCTGGTCACAGCAAATGGGTGCCACAGCCATGCCAAGCCCTGCACAGACAGAGCTGTATACCCCACACCCCAGCCCCATTCGGATCCCCTCAAATGCTCAGCTCAAGCTGGCTGCTCCAAGGCTCCCAGGAATAGCTTGGGAAGGACCTACTATTAAGCAAATCACTGAAGGAACCTTCCCCAGAGCAGGCCCCAGCTCCTGCGGCCCTGTGAACAGGCTGGAGCCAGGCCAAGGAGGTGCCAGCCACAAGACAGACAAGCTCTGCACAGCAGGCAGCCAGGGTGTGTAAAGAGCCTAACTGACCAGCAACTGTGGTCAGCCTTGGCCTTGCCATCTCCTGTTCTCAGGTGAGCCCAAAATAAAGTGGTGTCAACATGCCTCTGCCAACCCAGAGCAGGTACAACTCAATCCTCAGAACCCTTATCCTGTTCAGCCCTCATCCCAAACATCTACATAGGACCTAGGTATTTCAGGAAGATAGCTGCCCTAGCTGGGACACCTAGTTCTCATTAGATACCCAGAGCCAGGCTCTACCCCCTCCTACGTAGCTCTGTGCCTCAGAGCAACATACCACCACCCAGACAGACACTGCATAATGACAGGTTTGCCCTGAGGCCTTGGCAGTGTCCTGGGGGAAAAAAAGAGCTTTGAAGCCAGCCACTGCTGGCAGTTTGGGCTCCCTCCTGGCCTGGGAAAAGGCAGTACACACAGTCCAAGAAAGCTCCCAACACATCTCAAAGATGGTATTGTAGTGGGGAGCACAAGGGGGCGGAGAGCAGGGTCTCCCCTAGAAGGACACGGTGCTTGCACCCCAGGCCACTATTCAGTTCTAGGTAGAGAGGCTTCTCCACCCTCAAGTCCTTCCAGTGGTCATCAGAGATAAACAAGGCCCCGTCCTTCGGAATCTGCGCAGACACACACGTGAAAAAGCACAACACAAAAGACCTTCCAGCTCTCAGGGCGCTTCCTGAGCAGGTGAGATGGCTAGCCCACATTAGCAGGAACCCAGCCCATGCTCCTTATGTCTTCAGCTTCCTGCCAGAAAGGCCACGCATGTTTACAAAGCAAGGCTGAAGGAAGTCCCTGAGGCAGTGCATGTACATCTAGGGATGTGGCAACAGCGATGGCGCTCACCAGTGCCCGTTCACTGTCCTAGGCCACAGCTGGCTGTACCATTTTTGCAGCGCTAGGGCTAGGCAAATTCTTCACCTCTGAGCCACACCCCAACACAAAGCCCAGGGCATCTTCTGATCTGATCAGACTAGGAGCTTCAGAGAGGCTGGCTCTTCACTCTTCACAGCTCCACCCCAGCTGAGACTGCCTGTGACCAGGGCACTCACTCCAAAGACCTGGTATAGAAGAGGGAGACAGTGGCACTTCGAAGACACTTTGAGAAGCAAGGTCTGTAGGGAAGACAATGATGACAGAAAGCAGAGAAATGGAAGGAAAAGCAGAAAGAAAAATTTGAGGAAAGAAATTAGCAGCAGAAGATAAAAGGCAATTTCAAAAACAGAAGGTAAAAAGGAACTGGAAAGATCAGAAGAACCTAAACTGCTGACACCAGAACAAGTAGCCATGGGGCTAGGGAGATAGCTCCGAGGCACAAGTGCCTGCTGGGCAAGTGCAAGGTCGTGAGTTCGAACCCTGGTCCCACAAAAAAAACAAAACAAACAAAAAAAAAAAAAACAAGTAGCCAGTAAGCTACAGCTAAAAAATTCACAGGAGAGTCAGATCTGGAATTAGTAAAACACTGTTTTTTCTATACAGTTTATGGAACACATGCTACAACTCTACCTTTAAGAGATGATTTCTCAGTGTGGAAAGTTATTAAAAGATAAAATTATGAAGCCGGGCATGGTGGCGCACGCCTGTAATCCCAGCACTCGGGAGGCTGAGGCAGGAGGATCGGTGCAAGTTCGAGACCAGCTTGGGCTACAAAAGTGAGCTCAAGGCCAGCCTGAACTGCATAGTGAGACTCTGTCTCAAAAAAAAAAAAAAAAAGATAACATTATGTAATATGAAAATTCACTACAGTGTACTACACCAGTTTTTCTGAAAGCCTTAGTGTGTGCATGTCCCAGGAAACTGGTCACCTGGAAACAATTACCAAGCCACTAACTGTGCTCTACAAGGTGAAACTAAAGCAAGCAAAGCAAAGCCAAAGAGAAAAGCCTGACCCTGGAGGGGGATTAAAGGCCACTGGGAAGGAGGACCTCGGGCCACTGGGCACTAGGATGGAGCACCTGTGGAGAACAAGAATGACTGCACATGACCTTTTATCTCCTCCTGGCGTCTTCTCTCTGCTTTCCACAACTCCTTTAACATGCAGCACAACCTCCTTTCCTTTCAGCTCCACCAAATGCTCCTACCAGAAGTAGAGTACCTTTTCTGCTGGTTAGTTAAGCTCAAGTTAATTGAGCTTGCTAACATACATAAGGGAACTTAGATCTTACTGCCAAGGGGTTAAAATCAAGGCCCTCAACTCCTGCTAAATCATACTTGAAAAATAAATCTAATGATACTATGTTCCTCAGCAGCAGTCATCAAATTGGAAATGAAACTATAACATGACAAAAAATTATGGGTGGCACATGCCTGTAATCCCAGCACTTGGGAGGCTGAGGCAGGAGGATCGGTGAGAGTTCGAGACCAGCCTGGGCTACAAAACTGAGCTCAAGGCCAGCCTGAACTGTACAGCGAGACCCTGTCTCAAAAAGACAAAAAAAAAAAAAAAAAAAGATTATGCACCAGTTACCACCACCGTCCAATCACATAGCCGAGCAAGGAAGGGTGTGCTGCACTGGCACCAGCTGCGCACCGAGCACTGAAACGGACTGCCTTAACACTGGGTGTAATATTTAAAAAAAACATTGTGACATGAACAATTAATTTGAAGACAACAATATGAAATATAACAACCACTATCAAATTCCTACCATTTTGTTTAGTGAGAAATTGTGTATTGTGATACATATTGTGAAGGAGACTGCTTACTGATTGAAGATATTTAAATGCCAATGACCCAAACCCTCCAACTTAAAGCTGAAGACTGATAAGCCCTTGCTTCACTCCAGTACAGGTCGTGCAACTGCTGAGGGCACAAACTGCCTACTTTGTGAGAAACAAGAAGACAGTCCACAGAACAAAGACTGAGGGGCAGAGACCCTGGGCTTTGCTTCCAGGTGTCCCTAAGCAAGCAGTAATTTAATCTATCCTTACCACCACCTAGCACTCTCCAGCTGCCCCTGCCCCACAAAACAAAGTGCTCGGTCCAGGGAACAAGAGGAAGAGGCAAAGGAAAAAAGGCAGAGGGAGGGCAGAAAGCTCCACAAGACTTGTCCCCACTGGTTCTCAGGAGCTAGCCCTCTGTTCCTAGAATTGGACCTGCCTGACTACAGTAGGGAGGGAGTAACTCAGGGTGTCAGCCAGCCCAGCCTTTCCATACAGCCAGAGGCCTAGGCCCATGAAACCACACGTAACTCCTGGCAACTGGCAGGCCTACTGGCTCGGCTTCCTCATTTGTAAGCACAGAGAAGAATCACCACCTTATCTCTAACATAGCACTTTGGGGGCAAAGCACACTGAAAAATGAAAAGTAGAGAAACACCTGCACCCAGCCCGGTGCAGACCTCTGTACCCCAAAGCTTCATGTGTCCCCAGCTACTGCATGGTGCTCCTCAAGGGGAGCCCAGTGTGAGCCTTGGACATAGCTCTGGTAGCAGAGGGCCTGGTGACAGCAGTTCAGAGCATATGGCACTCATGGAGGCCTGGACAGTTCTGTCCCCACCAAAGCCATGGCGCAATGGCTCTGCAAGGTCTGGCACAGCCAGACTCTGATCAGTAACAAAGACAGCAAAGCTGAATTATTCAATTTACTATCCTTTATCTTTGGAGCATATCCTTTGTACTTTTGCACTGTTAAAATGTCTTTTTATAGGAAATGAAAAAGGAAGTAGTAAGAACTAAGGTGTTGTATTCTTAGCCGACTTCCATGATGAACATAATCACTATTTACTGTGCACATGTACTAATAAAAATAAAAATTTTTAAATCTCCAACTAAAATTACCAATAGATGGGTGTATGGAAACCCATGCCTATAATCATACACTCAGGAGGCTGAGGCAGGAGAATTGTAATGAGTTCAACGCCCAGCCCTGGCTATGTTGTAAGTTCAAAACCAGCCTGGACTACACAGAGAGACCCTGTCTCAAAAAAAAAAAAAAAAAAAAAAAAATCGAAGAACTAAAACTAAAATAAAATCAATAAAATTGTAGCATCACGGTTTTGTTTTAAATGCACTAGACAAAATTTGAAAACCAAACACCTAAGGCCACTCACCCAATGTTTGTTTTTAATTTCACCACTGAAATAAAAGATAGACATTCCTGTGTAGGGGGACAGTCCTATCAACAGCTTTGCTGTTGGTGGAGGGACAGCACCCACCCCCAGTTATCAATCTTTGGGAAGTTAAACAACAGTAGCCTTTAGCTTGCTATTTCCACCTAAGAGGTTCTTGTTTACCAGAGCAAGAGAGAACAGCTAATGTCACCTTACTTTAAGGAAACACAGAGGAATCTCAGGAACTATTTTTAGAAATAATGCATGTTCTGGGAATCAGAGAACCTTTACCTTTTACCTTTAAAAACATTCCTGGCCTACTGAGGTGCTTTTCTCATACATCATGTACCACATATATTTTTGTTTTCATACATGAAATTTCAAAAGCCTTTTTAATGGAGAACCTAAATCACCTTACAGCTTCCTCCTGTCCAGTTTGTTTCCTCCTTCCTTTTCTCATCCCCTCCCTTCCCTTCATGCTGTGGTGTGTACCCTTGGTGAGGGTCTCAGTGACCCACGGCTGTGCACACAGCAGTGCCTCTCCTAAATCTTATCCTATGCCCACTTTATCCACTCAGGTCTCCTTTCTACAATCATCCAATTCTCCCTTGCTCTACAGGGAGAGAAGACACTGCCTCTGAGGCTGAAAGACTGAATGAAGCTCAAGTGGAAAAAAAGGGATGAGCACAGGAGACACTGGGAACAGTTGAGGAAGACCCTAATGTGTGCTTAACTGGACACTGGGAACGGTTGAGGAAGACCCTAATGTGTGCTTAACTGGAGGCCCTGAAAGAAAGAACAGGGCAGAAGCCACACTTGGAGAAATTACCAGAGTACCCCCAAGCTATGGTACACATTACACCACAGAGTGAAGAAACCCCCAGGAGAATAAGCACAAAAGAAATCATACCTTTAAGGTACTACCAGCATTATTGCGGACATAGCAAAAAATAATCATTTATATTACATTGTAAAAAGTTAACAATGCATGCTATGATCTCAATAGCAGCCACTAAAAGAATAGTAGAAAAATGTAAAACTCAAAAAATAGCAAAGAGCAAACATACAATGTTTTTGTAAAAGTGTGATTAACTTAGCCAGGCATGGCTGTACAAGCCTGTGATTCCAGAACTTGGGAGACTGAGGCAGGAGGACTGCTGAGGCAAAGGCCAGCCTAGGCACACAGTGAGTTCAAGGCCAGCCTGCTGTACAAAACAAGACATTACCTCAAAAAAACAATAAATAGTGATGAATTTAAAAGAAGGTGGAGCTGGCGAGATAGCTCCACAGACTAAAGCACCTGCTTAGGCAAATTTAGGCAAGCTCAGGACTGCTGTTCAATCCCCAGCACCATACACCATGCCAGCCCTGCCCCCAGGAGGGTCAAGCTTGCCACAGAGTCTGGGCATAGTGGCCTATGCCTGTAATGCCAGCACTGGGGAGACTGAAAGCAGGAGGATCACCATGAGTCCAAGCTGTGTAGTGAGACCCTGCAACAACCCAATAACATTAAAAAAAAAAAAAAAAATTAAAAGATGCTAACACAAAAGAGAGAAAAGGGAATACAACAAATAGACCCACAAGTAAACAAACACTGAGAGAGCAGATGCAAGTCCCAGACAATCACTCTAACCACTGAGCACATTTAAGTGCTGACTATGCTGAGCATCGCTCAGACAGGTGTCTTGTCAGCCAGTTAGTTCTTGTACTGTATAAATTTGATTAAAATATCATTTTTAGCTCGGAGGACTAAGAGCCTGCTTAGGCAAGGGCTGGGACCAGGGTTCGGTCCCTTGCACCACATGCCATGCTGGCCCCACCCCTGGGCATGCTGAGCCAGCCACTGAGACTGGGCAAGGTAGCACATGCTGTAATCCCAGTTCTGGGGAGGCTGAAAGCAGAAGGATCACCATGAGTCCAAGCTACACAGTGAAGTCCTGTACGAGATACGTTTAAAAAAAGAGGTCATTTTTGCATTTCCTGTTATATTATAAAAACTAATGAATGAAAAAAAAAAAAAACTAATGAAAAAGTACGTAATTTTTGGTTGTCCTGTATTTAAATAATTGAACTGGTTAAGTATAGATGAACCAAATAAATGTCCCCATTATGGGATAATCATTCTATACTTAAAAAAATGCCTGTATATTTTTCACAACAGGTTTGCTGCAAGAGCACAGGTGTAGTGAAAACCACCACTAAATCAAAGCCAACATGGGAAAGGAAAAGACTCACATTAACATCGTCATCAGACACATGGACTCTGGCAAGTCCACCACCACCGACCATGTGATCAACAAATGTGATAGCATCAAAAAAAAAAAAAAAAAAGAAAAATCTGAGGAGGCTGCAGAGATGGGAAAGGGTTCCTTCAAGTATGCCTGGATCTTGAACAACCGTAAGCATGGCATCACCATTGACATCTCCCTGTGGAAGTTTGAGACTAGCACGTATTATGTGACCATCATTGATGCCCCTGGATACAGAGACTTCAACAAAAACATGATTACAGGCATGTCTCGGGCTGACTGTGCTGTCCTGATTGTTGCTGCTGACACTGGTCAATTCAAAGCTGGTATCTCCAAGAACAGGCAGAGCCATGAGCATGCCCTTCAGGCTTACACCCTTGGTGTAAAACAAGTAATTGTTGGTGTTAACAAAATGGATCCCATAGAGCCACCCTACAGCCAGAAAAGATACAAGAAAATTGTTAAGGAAGTCAGCACTTATATTAAGAAAACAGGCTATACCCCTGACACTGTTGACACGGTTCCATGCAAACCCATGTGTGCTGAGAGCTTCTTTGACTACCCACCTCTGGGTCATTTCGCTGTTCACGATATGAGACAGAGAGTTGCTGTGGGTGTCATCAAAGCTGTGGACAAGAAGGCTGCTGGAGCTGGCAAGGTCACAAAGTCTGCCCAGGACTTGGGCAGAAGCTCAGAAGGCTAAATGATTATTACCCCTAATATGTGCCATGCCAGGCTTAATCAGTGGCAGAAGACCGGTCTCAGAACTGTTTCTCATAATTGGCCATTTAAAGTTTAATAGTGAAAGACTGTCTAATGATAACAATACATCATAAAACCTTCAGAAGAAAAGGAGAATGTTTTGTGGACCACTTTTTTTTGTGTGTGTGTGTATGTGTGTGTGGCAGTTTTTAAGTTATCAGTTTTTAAAATCAATACTTTTTAATGGAAACAACTTGACCAAAAATCTGTCACAGAATTTTTAGACCCATTAAAACAAAGTTTAATGAGGAAAAAAAAAAAAAAAAACTGTATTGTTGGTTACACTTTTCTTTTTTTTTTTTTTTTTTTTTTTTTTTTTTTTGTGGGACTGAGGATCAAACTCTGGACCTCATGCTTACCAGGCAGGAACTTATGCTGTTGAGCTATCTCCCTAGCCCTTTGTTGGTTACAAAGAACAAACCTTAAAGACATAAAAGAGATGAAAGTGAAGAGAAAAAAAATACCACACAAACATTAGGCAAAAGAAGCCAGAATATAATGATACCAGACAATGTAGTTTTGCACAGAATAAACCTGAGTATAACAAAATAATAGAGGTCAATCCTCAAGTGTATAAAAAGTCTAAATCTATAGACAATAATAGTTTCAAAACATATGAAACACACAAAAAGGACTAAAAGTAGGTAAATCCATAATCATAGCATAAGACTTTTTAATGTCTCTTTTGATAGCTGACAGAATAAGAACAGAAGATTCATTAAAAGATGTGACCAATATGAATAAAAACCACACTGGGAAGAGGTATACTGCTACATCAATGTCAGTGCCCTTTTCAGGTGCATATGGAACATTTACCAAAATCATGTCATTTAGAGTAGTGGAACATTAAGTAAAATTGTCATTAGTGTCTTTTAATTTTATAGAAGGAGAAAACAAATTAGGGTAAGACCTATGGTCTCAAAGGAAACTGGGTTTGGAAATTACAACTCAGATATTATAATGACCTAAAGCTCATTATAATTTCTGACCTCAAATTCAACGTATTTGAATTCAATATATAAGCACTCAAGCACCTGTGCAGTTCCTTCAGTAAGCCTGCCTCCTGGAGATCCACTGTGACCCCTTTCCTTCCTATCCCACTGTAAAACCTATCAATCTGTACCTCAAAAATGTCTTATCCCAAGGTGGGAAGAAAGACCGCAAGTGTTTTCAAGCCACCAATCACAGGAATGCTGCTTCAAACTGTTTGGGCAATGACCTACTGATAGCCAGGTACTTCACACTGCAGTGAAAAACACACTCTAACAGTAAACAGAACTATTTTTTAATGTATGTAGTTTTCTCAGGATCTATGATATTAATAATGATCTTTTCTATTCAATTCCATTCTGACATTTTTTTCTTCACTGCTAGGCACAGAACCCAGGGTCATACACATGGTAAACATACATTTTGCCAGAGCTATATCGCTAACCGTAACTTCTTTTTTAAATGCCAGTCTTGACCCATTACATTAACTCCACATTCAGTAAAAGGGTCAGAACTCAATTTGAAAGTCTGGGTGGCACAGATGGCCCAGAAGCTACCTTTGGAGCCAGTACAGCACGTTCTTTCCTGATCTAGCTCCTACATGTCCATCCTGCAAGCTCTATGCCTAAAACATTACTTATCAATTGCTTTCACCTCAATGCTGGCAGCTCTGAGTCCTTGCTGTAGGTAAACCGCAACACATCAATGCCCAAGGGGGCTGCACACACTGGCTACTGTCAGCAAGAGCTCAAGAGGCTTCTGTCTGTGCACACCAGCTCCTCAGATGAGGGCTTTTCTTCACCCCAGCCCAAGCCTCCTCCAGCTACCCACATAGCCTGTACACAGGGTTTTCTGAATGGTCTTAGGCTTTCTTCAGATCTTCCAATTTAGCTCCTCCCACTTCAGTCTATGCTTCTCAACCAGCTACCCAGAGGGCCTGACTGCCTGTCTCACCAGGACTCTATGGTGTTCCACACATTCTAGCTCACCATCAAAACTTCCCTTCCATGGAGCTGACACTGAGGGAGTCCATGCAGCCAGAGAGTAAGAAAAATCTAGCACTAGCTCACCGATACATTGAAGATTGCTTTTAAAGTAGATTTCATTAGTGAAAAAATGGTGATAGCTTTTTCTTTTTTCTTCAATTTTCTACTGGGAAGAGTTTTATATTGTTTAAAAGGTATTCTGGATAAGAGCCAGCCAGATAACTCAGCAGACTAAAGTGCCTGCTTAGGCAGAGCACAGTGGCCAGAGCTCAATCCCCAGCATGCCCCATACTGAGATAATGATTGAGACTTGGTGTGGTATCACACACCTGTAATCCCAGCTCTTGGGAGACTGAAAACAGGAGGAAAACACTATGAGTACACACTACATAGACACTGTACTAAATACATTTTTTAAAAAAATGTTTATTTTTAGGGTAATGTTTTTTCTTTTTTAAAAGAAAAATACATTTTAAGATAAAGCAGTGGATTTTTTCTGATAAATCACTGCATTCAACTGACTATTACCCAGGTTGATTTGATGAATAATCAGTAAAAACTAGTTTTTAAGCTGTAACATAAAATTAATCCCAAATGGCAGTATGTCATTATTTACTAAGCTTTTATATTTTTCAGAGGAAAAAATACTACTGTGAATTGTAAATAAGCAACACAAACTGTGTCACACACGAGTCTACAACTGTTGATAACATCATCTCAGAAGAACAGATAAATAAAGCTTGTGCACTATAAAAAGACTTTCATTCCGACCACTTTTCTCAGTGCCTCCCTTGCTAGCACCACTCCCCTCCCCCACCCCACTGAGACACCTGGTCAAAAATATGGTAAACCCAGCCTTCCAGGGAAGGCTTACCACACGCTGGAGTGAGGGCTCCAGGGGCTGCAGACAAAAACTACAGAAGTCAACATAGGATAATTCCTGCCCTCGAGCTTTGTTCAACATTTTAGTAATAAATAACAATGTTGTACCAATTGCTGGTCAGTTTACAAAGCAAGGAAATATACCAAGTCTTCCAGGGACAAAAAACCTATTAGTGGCCACCAGGGCAGTGGCTGTTAATCTTATATTCTGGTACTGGAACTCAAAGGAGTCACCATGGTCTGTGAGGAACTACTAACCCATGAAGAGGAAGTAAAGCAATCATTTTGTCCTGTAATCAGATGTTACTTGATCAGTTTTCCAATAGCTAATTAGCAACAGCCGATGATAAATTTTAAGGTAACAACTATGGAAAAAACACTATACAGACAGCTAGGCATGGTTGTGCATGCTTATAATTCCAGTCACTCAGGCTGAGGCAGGAAGATTGTCATGAGTTCAAGGCCAGCCTACAATGGTGAAACTATCACAAAAAAAGAAAAATAAGTTATAGCTGTAGAAATTGTATGCAACTAGGCTAGTCTCCTTTTACACTGGAAAGACACCCAACCTCATTTAGGGGTCACATTATCATTAAGTTCCCACAGCACTAGGCCATCAAGAAGAACAGAATGTAGGCCTCTTCCAGTATCCAGTGTTGAACAAGTAGGATGGTCACACCAGTCTAGATTTTGAATATTCTCTAAAGGCCTGTGTGCAGCAGTCTTTGTCCCCAGGCTGTGACACTACTGGGAGGCAGTGGAAACTTTGGGAGAGGGAACCAGTGGGAGGAAGTCAGATCACTGTGGGTATTCCCTCAAAGGGGACTTGGGGTCCTTGGCCCTCCACCTTTGCTTTCTGCTCACCATGAACTGAGCAGCTCCTCCTGCCACAGGCCAAAGCACACAAGTAACCATGGATTAAAACCTTTGAATTCATGAGACAAAAATCAACCTTTTTATTTTTTAAGTTGATTATCTCAGTGTTTTGAGCCAGTGATGGAAAGCTCGTGAATTTCCAAAAGACCCAAGGAGGGGAGAACCATGCAGATGATGGACAGTATCCACAAGAGGAGAATTACCAGCATACCATATGGTCAAAGGTCTTCACAGCCCACTCTCCAATGTCACATGAATTAAGAGATCCTTTATATACTGCCTGGCAAACAACCAGTTGGCCAAGACTGGGATGTGGCTCAAGCTGAAAAAACTATTCTTTCACTAAGTATACTGCCTGGAGAGCCTGCTAAGGATAGCTGAGTCTTCCCTGGAGCACTGAGATGCACTATGGGTAGCCGCATCCTAGAGTACATTACCGCGAGATACATGACACTTTCACTAGGGACACTGTGTCCAGTAGATAAGCAATGGGTAGGATAATACAATGTCATAAAAGCAGATACAACTGCTCTAAACCTGCACTCTGGAAGCATCCTTCAACTCATTAAAAGATAGCTATACTGACCACAAGTCTATGTGGGCACAATGGTTACTCATACTCCCAAAGCAAATTATAAATAAAGGCCCCAACACTGCATGCAGCATATTAAACTAATGTCACCCAACAGTAACTCAGGGCCACAGCAGCCCATCATCACTCTACTGCTGGCCTGTGGGGACGTGGCAAATGGGTCCCCCCAGTGGCTGGTCTCTGAAGCAAAGACTTCTCTGCTTAGGAGCTAAATAGCCCCAGTGAGTTGTTCATCCTAACAACCAGCCTCCCTGCCGCTGAAGCCCCCATCCTCCCTGCGAGCCCAGGGCCAGAGCAAAAAGCCTGTCAAGGGAGGCCACGCTGTATTCCCAGGTAACAATCAGACACATATGAGCCCCTGGTGAGTGGGCAGAGCTGGAACCCTATAACCAGGCTATCCTCCCATGGAAAACACCCAGCCCAGCAACAGCTATTACAAGGGCGGCCACTACCTCCCGCTCCCTCCCTGGGGTCTCCACAGAGACGCCAGGTTAGCCCTTGTTCTCCTCAGCTGAGAGTGGCATGACAGAGAAGGTGAGGCAGCACAGGGCACGTGGCCAACTTACCTCCAAAGTTGGCCAGCCGCCCAATCCGTGTGACCGGCACCTTCCTCTCCCGAGCCCGCTCACTGAGCTGGAGGGAGAAAAGAAAGAGACCCGTACGATCAGCAAATGGGGGCAAGACCAGCCTCAAGGCTCATGCCACCACTCACACTCCCTCACCAGCACACTTCACCAAGGAGAGACACATATTTCTAAAGACCCCTAAACACAGCATCTAGAAGTCCCCAGACAGGAAGCCAGTAACATCAGCCCTGAGGCTAAGAGGCTTCTTACATACCATCTGTTTGTGTGGCTTGCTTTCAGGGCGGGCCTTGGCCTGCCGGGCCTTCTCAATGTCCTCGGCTGTGAGACCAGGAGATTGGTCCTGATGAAAGAGCCTTCGCTGAAAGCCATTGGGAAAGAAAAAGTCTCTGGAGTCTGCAAATAGCCTCCCATTGGCCCTGCCCAGGGGGGAAGTGGCCTGTCCCAGGTGCCCAGCTTCCCTAAATGGTTCACTGGCAACATAGGCAGGAGCTGGGCCCTCGCTGTGGGTATGACCCCTGGGTGGAGATGGTGACTGGTCAGCGTTGGAGGCCGCAGGGAAGTCAGTGGAGGCCCCAGCCGCCTGTGCCCCTGAGAAGGGGATCTCTGCTTCTAGGTCACCAAAGTTCTCAGGGGCATAAGACACTTCATGTTTTTGTTGACCCTGCAAGAAGTAAAGGTCAGCATAAGAGGAGAGAAGCAAGACCAGAGAGCTCTATCCATGGCTACCACCTTCACCTGTGCAGCTTTGGGAGAAACACAGCCCTACCCACAAGACCCAAGGCCTGTCCCTGTCAGGGAGCTAAGACTTGGGCTCTAGCCAGATTCTGCCAGGGCTCCCTTTAAGTCTGAACACTTTCCCTGGCTATGGGGAGGGTAAACCTGGTAAAACACCAGCCAAGGAAAGTGTTCAGACATAAAGACCAGCAAAGACTATTGAGGGCCTGGGGGACCCACCCACCCTATCACCAGCCAGGCCCTTGCTGTAGACGTGGGTTCTAACACCCAGTGTGGTCCCAGAATTAAGAGTTTCTCCCTGGAATGTATTCCAGTCACGGAATCCCTGGTTATCCCTGGGAGCTTGGGCTGGGGTACAAGGGAAGAAAGCAGAAGGTAAAGCGCAATTTCTTTAAAGAGTCACTCAGGGCTGCCCAGGGCCTGCTTTTACCTCTGAACCTGGAGTGACCTTGATTAAGGTCCTAACCTTTCTCTGCTACTTCCTCATCTGAAAATAGGGCTTCCCACAGTCAGAGTGACAAAGGGTTCAGCCAAGGCCAGGGAAACTGCCAGGCAAGGCTAGCATTAAATAACACTGAGTCCTGATTGCAGGCCAAGGACGTGTATTCCTGGCTGATGTACCAAGGAGTAAGTGTCCAGGCCTACATGCTGCTCACACGTTATGCAAAAGCTATAGGAGGCTGCCAGCCCTTTATTCTCTGCACCCTACAATGCCTCAGAGTCTAGAGAGACACCCACAGGCTTTCCCCTCCGCCTAAGGAGACACCCTGGCAGTTACCTCATTTGACAAATGGCAAACTAGGACTAAGAGCTGAGCTCAATGGTAAAGACCACCTGTGGACAAATGGTACAGCAAAGGTTAAAAGCCTGGGCTTGCTCTGCTGGTTATCTTGGGGTCACTTGGTTCCCTCAAAACAGAAATGGCACTTAGCCTCGCCGTTTCCCAGGTAGCAAGGGGAAGACCTAGAGTGAGGCAGGGTCCCACAACTCCCACAGTGGCCACTTGGCCCTGGTGACTGGTGTCTGACAAAATTGCTGTAGAGGGACACAGCTTCAGGACACACGTGCTGAGGATGTATGTGAAAGACCCTCAGGGAACTGATGCACAAAGCTCCTAGCACCTCAGACCCCAGCCCTCAGGGGGACACCACCCCAAAGGATCCAGGAGTAAGTGGAAGCCAGGTGGCTCTTTCTCAGGTTGCCTCCTTCATCGAAGTGGACTATCCTGCCCCCAACCTCATGGCTGCCAGGCATGGCCCCGCCTGACAGACGCCAACCTGAGCCTGTTGGGAGGAGAGTGTAGGCCAGAAGGGAGCTAGACAAGAGGGCTTGAGCCCTAAAGGAGAAGCTTCCAGGCTCAGCGTGTTATCTCCCTTCTGCAGCAGGGACCGGGGAAGGTCACTCATCAAGGGATCCACAGGCCAAACTACAAAAGGAAATTTGGCACAGGGTGCTGAAAGGGTACCAAACACCTCAGGAGTCAACAGCCCTGCTTCAGTGGGAGAGGTGGCAGGGAGTCAGGTCAGGGACAAGGACAAGGATTCCAGTCAGGCTCTTACTATGATCTGGTTGAGACTGCTCAGTCTTAGCTTCCACATCTGAGAAATGGGGGTAAGCTTCCAGGCCTTCCCCACCCCAGGACATCATCAATAGGAAGATGTCCAAAACTTAATGTACACAGCGTCAGAGAGACATTGTGTCACCACAGGACACTTAGACAGCAAGAGGAGCAGGGGCTGCGGCTTTTGTCCAGGGTCAGCCAACCTCGGGCTAGAGGAAGGAATGAGGAAGCATGGCGTCTCTGTGCCATAGCTCCCAACATGCACACACCACTGCGCAAATGCATGCTCGCCTACACATTCTCTCTGTCCCGAGCTATTTGGAAAGCTGCTGGCAACTGCAGAGACACCATGGCAGGCAACTGGCAGGCAACCCTCTGCTTTAGCCAAACTTGTTTAAAACCACACCTTCTGTGTAAGATATGGAGGCTGCCAGAGCCCCAGACCAAAGTTGTCACCTCCGCTCCCATGAGGGACAAGAGGGAAGCTGGAGGTGAACCGTCCTGGGCCAGGCTGTGCCAGTGCCACCCTGCAAAGGAACAGAGCCCTGCCTGAGCTAAGTCTCTGAAGACCCACAAAGTGAAAAGAGACCCGAGGCTCTGAGCGGTAAATGGGTGAGCAGGTTGGAGGATATTTGGCTCTGCTAGTGGCTGCCCACGGTGCACCCCTGACATTCTTGAACCCAACCCCCACTGCACTGGTATAGGAGGGGGTCTTTGGAAAGTGACTTGAATGACTGTTCTTTTGAAAATGATCCCAGCAAGTACTGTCTCCCTCCTTCTGTTATGTGAGGGCACAGAAGGATGACAACCATGTGCCATTCAGGAAACAGCCCAGCCCTCACAGACACCTAACCAGCTAGCACTTTGATCTTGGACTTCCTGGCCTAAGATATTCTGCCACATCCTCCCTATGGCCCTAGATAGCAGGACTGCTAGCCACTGGCCACCTGGTGTGTGTGTCTTGCTTCGCATCCCTTGGTCTCCCCGAGAGATCCAATTCTGATTCCCTGCGCACCAGCACTTTCTCCCCCCGCCCCTTCCCCAAGGCTTCAGCGGTCTCCTTACCTGTATCATCCCCAGGACCACGCCCATCTGCTCTGCAGCTGTGGACTGACAGGCCCTGGCTGCCATGATAAGCTCCCCACCAAGGCCCAAGTGCTGCAGGTGGGTCTCCAGGGCTGCCTGGGTCAGTTTGGCAAGGCCTTTGGCCAGCATGATGGCATCCCCCAACATGGCAGCCATGCTTCAAGACTAGAAGAGAGGAAGCCAAGTCAGGGAAAGGGGCTCCACATCTTGCACACTCACCTGCTCCACAAACTCTGGCTTGTCTGTAGATCTGGCCTTCTGACCAAGCTGAGAGAAAAAAAAAAAAATGGGCCAGGCACATAGCAGGCTCTGGTGACTTCTGGCTCCACCATCCACTGAGCAGCATGAAAGACTGCTGAGTCTGCACTGTGGGACACTCACTACCTCCCACATGTGGCCTCACAGCGACTCCACAAAACACCCTTGGCTCAGAGAGGTCAAGTCCTAATACAGAACTGTGACTGGCCTGCTTTGTACTGACATCTGGCCTAGTATTCTTTTCTCAGGAGCAGAAGTCTGCATTATAGCAAGAGCATCCCACTCCCCAGGAGTTCCTACAGGGCCCAGGTAACTGCTCTTAACAGCCCAGCCAGACTCCTCCATGGCTCAGGCAACATCCCTCCCCATCTCTCTTACTCCACCTGAAGAAACTTCTGACAAATGCCCAGAGACTGAGGTATAGCCAGAGTCCCACCCCACCCCATGCCTACATCCCTTACTTGGCCCACTGCAGCCTCCTGCAGTTCTCCATCCAGCATTTCCAAATGAAGCCTGGGCCCAGGAGACAATCAGTTCCAAGGTCCCACCCAGTACTGAGAAGGGACAGACATTCCCACGCTAGAGCTGGGAAGTGAACATGAGAGCCCGTGGGGGCCCATCTTGGAAGCTTCCTCTCTCACTCTTCTCTTACTGGGCCACAATATAAAGTGTTTCCTAGGGTCAGGTCAGAAAGCTGAAAAGACTAGCAGAGTCCACATGCTGCCTGGCTTGTCATTAACTACTCCTCAGGGCTGGGTGCTGAACCTAAGATGAGCCCTATTACACCCTGGAGGCTGAAGAAAGATACATAAGAGGGAAGAAACAGCAGGGGAACTCGCCTGATGCAACCAGGAACTGGATCCAACCCAGTGAAAACTTCAGAGATACAAAAGTCAGCAACCAAGAAGAGAGGGCTATGAATAGTACTTTGGATGGGAAAACCTAAGTGGATAAGCACACACAGCTGAAGAAGGGCCCAGACATGTGGGTCCCATGGAGATGGACCAGCAAAAAGGAAGGGACAGCCAGAGAATTCAATCACAGCAGTCAATGAAAGCAAGAGGAGGAAGCCCATGCAGATGAAGCTCTTGAACCAAAATTCCAAGGGCATGGAAGACAGTCCTTTCCAGCCTGTCCTTCACCTGCCCTGCCCCCAACTGGTAGGGGTGGGCAGCTGCTCCAGCATTCCTAGATTATTATTTTTTTATATATTTAGTACAGGGTCCACAGGATCTTACTATGTAGGTTAGCCGCATAATGATTCTCCTGTTTTCAGCCTCCCAAGTGCCAGGATTACAGACGCGTGTCACCATGCTCAGTCTCAACTGTCAACTCAGCGTGCTCCCATGCTCCAGGGTTGTGGCCTGCATGGCACACCGGGAGTCAAAACCTGGTCCCTATGTCGGCCTTTAACCGACTGCTTTAACCCACTGAGATATGTGGCAGGCCCCACTCCAGGCATTCCTATAGGAATGGACTCTACTTCTGAGTACAAGACAGATGATATATATATATATATATATATATATATCAGCCTGCCCTGTGGGTGGCTGTCACAGCAAGTGGTGACGGCGATTGAACCATAGTCCCTGTGGTTGCCTAAGCTTTCCTAAGCAAGGGCTTTGGACCACTGAACCATCTTGCCAGCCCCCAAGACAGAGCTTTTTTAAAAGGAAAAATAGCTGGATCATCAGACCAAATCACTCCCACACAGGCACTGGAAATGTTGAGATGACCGGCCACATGTGCTCTTGGAGAACACAATTCCAGTGTCAGCAGCTGCCACATACTAGGGTAAGGTGCTTTCCACACATTTCCCAATCTTTATAACCGATCGGTGACATAGTTATTATTCACCCCATTTACAAGTGATGGGGTGACCAGGCAGGTGAATTAACTAGCCAAGGTCATCAACTCAATAGTGTACCTGGAGTCCAACCCAGTCCTGTCTGCTCCATGTCTGTATCAGGCTGCCTCCCCAAATGCTCTACCCAGTGACTCACAAGGACAGGGCTCTGCTCAGACACAAAAGGCCACTCATAGTTACACTCTGCTCCATAGTAGGGAGGGTTAGAAGAGTTACCCTTGACAGAGGCAGAAGGAGCTGGCCCAGCCCATCACCAGGTGCCGGGTAAAACCCTGGACTCTGCTCTGCCCTCCTGAAATTTATGGTCATAAACAGACTGAGCTCCACAGCACATCCCTAGGACATTTGGGAAAAGAGAGTGTATAATCAAAGCTCAGGTGGGCCTTGTACCACCTCGCAATGCCAGTACACAGCCTCCCCTCCAACACACAGATTAACTTTGCCAACCACCCTTAAAAATCAGAGTGGGTACACACACCCACCAGAGTCTTTTAGACCCTAGGGAAGGAGATGATTTTGTTTTGTTTTTTATTTTTTCAATGCATGGGAAATACTTAGGGCCTAGTGAATGCTGAGAAAGCATTCTACCACTAAGTTATACCCTAAATCCCAGGAGGTTTTAGAAAGACACCAAAGATGACATGTGATGAAGAATGCAAAAGGACCCCTGTAGGCAGCCCCAGGTCCACCCACCATACCCCACGCCCAGGGGAAAACAAGCTTTCCCCTCATTCACCTTTAAGTCCATCCACATGACCAGAATAGCAGTCTATCAAAGGTCACAACTCCAAATGATTCCAAAACCTGACCTCACTCTCTACTTGATGTCCCAAACTACCTCAGAACACCCTCCTAAGACCTGTTTAATTCTACCTTTGTTTTCAGGTGTAAGACACTTCTGCTTGAATTTTTAATCCAAATAATCACATGCTAAACTTTCACTACATAAAAATAAATAAATAAATTAATTAATTAATTAAAGGTTCACTAGAGAAAGCTGATAGCTGATTCCTTGGTCAGTTAGCTCACTGCACTGATGGAAGTTCAATTTTTAAAAAGTCACCCCAGGGCCAGCTAGATAACTTAGTGGATTAAAGTGCCTGCTCAGGCAGGTGCAGCTAGGGTTCGATCCTAGGCATACCCTGTAGGCACCACCCCTGGAGCACCCTGAGAGACTGGGTGGGGTGGTACACACCTATAATCCCAGCACTTGGGAGGCTGAAAAACAGAAGGATCACTATGAGTCCAATATACAAAGCAAACCCTGTGGACCCTGTACTAAATACATCAAAAAAATAAAAGTCACCCCAGTCAGAGCCCTGACTCTTATGTTTACTAACTTGTTGGCACTGAATACAACTTCACAGCAGGCTAAAATTACACCTACTTTACAATGATGCTTTAAAAAAAAATCAAAATTATTCCTAAGAGGAAATATACTAAATAAACCAAAAAATTGAATTCTTATACATGAGAACTACAAATAATAACTGTCTTTCACTGTTTTCCTAACCATACCTTAATATTTTTAGCTCACATACTCTACTTACAAAATGTAAATGAGGGGCCTGACGGGATGGCCCAGTGGTCTAGAGAGCCTGCTTGGGGAAGTTTGGGCGGCTTCAGGGACCGCGGTTCGATCCCAGGCACCACATGCTGCGCCAGCCCTTTCCTCGGGGCGGGCTGAGCCGGCCATAAAAATGAATGAATAAACAAACAAAGGTTCTGAAACAAGAAAAAAATAAATAAATAAAATTTTAAAAAAATGTAAATGAATCATCTTTTAAAAATATACACTAAAAGTAATTAATTATGCTTTTCTTTTTGTCTTACTGGTCTCATATTACCCACCCAGTGAATTCTCAAATTGTGCCAATTCTCACCATAGACTCTAGAACCTGAGACAGCTAAGATGATCCATATTACATCAAAGGGACTGAAGAAACATTCCCAAGAGGAAAGGGACAGCAGGAGACCCCATGTTACCACCAGGAGCATCCCAGTATGTCTGTGTGCATTGTGGGAGGGGCTTTAGCCCAGAGTAGGAGCTGGCACCAGGCCCACCTGAGTCCTAATTACACTCTCTTTCCAAATGTCCTAGATATCAGGTCTGTGGGACTCAGCCCACTTTACTATAAACTCAAAAGCACAGAATGAAAAGGTCCATATATATATATTCTTGAGTATTATTAGGCAAAACCTATTTTTCTCAAATCAGTTAATATTTTTTAAAAATGCAAAAACCACAATCTCTAATTTGTAAGCAGATTAACACATGGATTTCAAAATCACTGCAACGGGGAGCTCATACCCATCCCCTTTGGCAAATATGTTTACCTCCATTCAGGGCCATACCAAGCCTCCCTCAAAGTACAGAGTGAGTCAACCCTCACTCCCTTATCAACTCCCCTTTGAGGGGAGTCTGCACCCTCAAGGCGCAGAGAGGACAGAGCGGGGGGAACCACCAAAAGAAGTATCTTTCCACAAAAAGTTTTCTCATCTGATTTTTAAAACATTACAAAAGTCTTTTAATTCATCAGAATTTCAACATAAGTCATAATCTAATTATGGAGATTTTTGTGGCAAATCCCCTCTAGGAATGCCCCAAAAACCAGGTATATGGACGAAATGTTTCCAACATGACTGAATGTAAATGTATTTTAAAAACGCCAAGGCACATTTAGTACTGAAGAATCCTATCATAGTTATGATGTCACCTACAAGTATTAGAGTCCACACTGAGAATATCCCCCAATCCACTACAATTGCTGGTCTTTGAACAGTTTGTGGGCCACATCCGGGATAGCTCAGCAGTGGAGCTTTGCTACTGTGATGTGAGGAAGCCCAGTGCTAGTGACCACAAGCTTAGAAAGCTACTAGGGTGGCAGATGGATGTTCACACTGGGTGTATCTGTTATCTAGGCACTATATTAAAAGAAAAAGTCACTGTATCCTTTATTAACACTTCCTCCTGTGACTGGCCTCATCCCTGCAGACTCAGGGTCAACGCGCCTGGCTTAGGGTGCTCAAGACACAGCAGCACACAAACACATCTATTGGGGGAAGGCACCAGGGAGACATCAAAGCCAACTGGAGCTGACAGCCAGGGTCAGAGGCAGCACCTACCCAAGAAGAAAAGACTGTCCTCAGAATCTGGATCGCACTGTGGCTCTGCCACCACCAGCTGTTTGACTTGGCGTCTTTTGTCCCTCCTCAAGAGGGTTCTGGTGAGTTACCACACCCCTCTTCTAGTCCTAACATGCTAACTGCTATCAGCAAAGCAAATAAGAATCTTCCCTAGAGAAAGAAACAGCTGGAATAAATACAGCTTCCCACTCCCAAGGTCAGAAACTGAGAAAGAAGTACAGAGTGCTGTGCCAGGTGCAAGAGTCTCCAAACTCCACGAGGAACTCTTCCTACTGACTTTCCCTGTCTTCCTAAAGAGCTGCCAGAGAGGCCACCTCAGTCATGCTGAAAGGAAGCTCCTTCTGGAAGTTATCTGGTGCATGAAGACCTTCAAATTTAGTTGCCAGAAATTAAAATCACCTTAAGGGATGGTCACTTGGCCAAATATAGTAACTGGTGTCAGCAAGAAAGTGACTTATGTTACTTTTCAAAAATGAATAAAATGGTCGATTCTAACAGGCAGAAATATAGTCATCCAGCCACACAGCAAAAGGACTTGTATTCTAGCAGGGAGGTTTCCCATAGAGCTTTACAGTAGTCCCTTCACAGTCAGCACATAGCAACTGTACTCATCTCCTCTCACCTGGAAGGTACGTTAATAAGAATCTACCAGGCTGTGGCTGGCACAGCAGCGCAGTGGTAGCACACTTGCCTGGCACGCATAAGGTCCAGAATTTGATCCTTGCAACACACACATACACACACACACACACACACACACACACACACACACATTTACTACACAAATTCAATGCCTTATAACTACAGAGCATCACAGATCAGCTTCCTTTAGAGCAAAACAGTGGTATCTGCACCTCTGAAGACTACAGCCCCCTCTGGTCCCTTCCTAGCCTCACTGCCACAAGGCCTTGGGATAGCTGGTATGAGAACCCAACAGCAAGATGTCCTAGCAGATGGATGAACTATGGCTGAGTCCACCCTGAGGAGTCTCCCCTAGAGCAAGCTGCACAGATACCTCAAGTTGAGCAAACCCAAAAAGAGACCTTGCCACCCCTTCACACCATCCCAGGGCCCCCCACCCATAGGGTACAGTACCACCCACAGCTTCCCAACTCTCCTCACTCATCATACCCACATGGGTGCTACCACCTGAGCCATCCAACAACTGCTACCTACAGTCCCACCCCTCTTCTCACTCCCACAATGCTGACCAAATTAACTTCTTTAAAAGGAAAATCCTGGCAAGCCACCCCCTTCAGGGTTTGTGGCTTCTCTGTGATTCATAAAGAACTGAAACAACCCTCCAGATCTCCTGCCTTGCCAGCCTTAGTTACTGCATTCCCTCCATTGATTATTCCAGCCATGCCAAACCATTCCTAGAACCCAATAGGTTTCCTCTACAGACCTATGCTCCCCAAAGCTCTTCTTCCCTACTGGGGCTCAGCTCCACTGTTAGCCCTGCTGAGATGTCTTCCACCACCCACCCGAGCATCTCACGTCATTTGTAGGACTGGCTCATAACTGCTTGGGAATATGGATGTGACTCTATAAATGGAAAACTAAGAACCCATAGAAACAGTTGTAGCGGTTCTCAACCTGTGGGTCACGACCCCAGTGGGGGTCGAACAACCAAAACACAGGGGTCGCCTAAAGCCATTCTGAATCATAACTGTAGCAAAATTACAGTTTTGAAGTAGCCACCAAAATTATTTTCTGGTTTGGGGTCACCACAATATGAGGAACTGTATTGCGGGGTCACGGCATTAGAAAGGTTGAGAACCACTGGTTTAGAGGCTGGGGGTTTGGAGCTTTAGTCTGTATCAGAATCACACAGAGGGTTTGTTAAGCCACAGACTGACAAGCCACATCCCAGAGCTTATGATTCAAGTAAGTTGGGATAGTGCTGGAAGTCTGCAGGTCTAGCAAGTTCTTAGGTGCTAATGATGCTGCTGATTCCAGGAACTCACTTCGAGAACCAGGCAGGAAGTCTCTGCCTACTAGTTCCCTTCCCCAAATCTGGCCTTGCCCCTAGGAGAAAGTTTCATTTGCTCTCCTTTTCCCCACTTTCCCTCAACTGAAAAGAGACCCAGAAACAAACTAATTTAAAAAGAACAACCCAAGAGCAGGTCAACAAGGGATCTCAAGACTGTCATTTCAAGCACTCTTCAGCTAGCATTTTTTGTTTGTTTCTTTTTGTTTGTTGAGACAGGATCTTACTATGTAGTCCAGACTGGCCTTAAACTCACTTATTAGCCAGGCTGGCCTCAAACTCACAACAATCCTTCTGCCTCAGCCACAAGTGCTGAACTACAGGCATGCACCACCATGCCCAGCTTCAACCAGCCTATTTAATGGTCTCTAGGAAACACCATGAAAGGTTAGCAAGTAGCCTCTGCCCCTTCCCAGCTAAGCACCCTTTTTGAACTTGGAACACCAACATCTCAATTTCTACCTTGTGTGGGCAAAGACAAAGTTGTTTAATCTCTGATATTTACTGGCAGAAAGGAAGTATCAGTTGAACATTATCTTCCATGGACCTAAAAGAATAAATGTGTTGGGAAAAACAAACTTCTAAACCAAAGTCCATGGATTTTGATGACTTGTTCTTTTGTCCAAGCCTTTAGGACCACAAACTAGAGACCATCACTCAAATGTCTCAGTCAACTCCAGGCCTCTACCTAATGAGGTCCAACCTCAAGGCTTCTACCAGCAGGCTTAGACATATACTGACATGCTATCAAGCTTCAAAGGCAACTGATACTAGTGAAAGAAACCCAGGGCAAGAGAACACAAAAAAAACAGTCTCTTTTTCTCCTGTTGCTCAGCTCCATCCAGGCCTGGAGAGTCCATGCTTCACAATGCAGCCAGGCAAGTCTCTGGTAGTCACATCCCAGGTAACTCAGGCCCCAAACCAAAAAACCATGTTTCTCTTCTCCCTACTCTATCCTGTCTTGAGAATCCAAGAATACTGCTCAAACCCAACTGCATTTCCTGAAACATGGATGTGTGATAATTCAGCTACAAAAATGTAAGTCACCACACTGTCTATGAAAGCTTTGGTAAACAGTGGTATATGCATAGGATGGTACGCTGTGTCTTTTTTTTTTTTTTTTTTTCTTTTTGAGACAGGGTCTCGCTATGCAGTTGAGGCTGGCCTTGAGCTCACTTTTGTAGCCCAGGCTGGCCTCGAACTCACACTGATCCTCCTGCCTCAGCCTCCCCAGTGCTGGGATTACAGGCGTGCGCCACCACGCCCGGCTATCGCTGTGTCATTTAAATGACACTGGGGAATGAATTTATTGACAAAGAAGAAAGGGTATTGCATGTTGTCTTATTCTTTTTTTAAAAAAGCAAGCTACTAAATGAAAACATACAGTATTCTTTAAATGGTAGGATGATATATTATTTTGAAATTCTTCATTTTGTTTATTACAGAGAATATGCTCAAATTTTACGATACTAAACTGTATAGAAATCTTAAATGGGATGGCACATACCTGTAATCTGAGCACTTGAAAGTTTGGGGCAGGAGGACTATTGCAAGTTTGAGGACACCCTGGGATATATAGTGAGTTCAAGACCACCCTGAACTACATAGTGAGACACTGTTTCAAAAAGACCAAGCAATAATAACGATAATAATCACAATCTTGCCAGATGTGGTGGCACACTCCTGTAATCCCAGCACTTATGAGGCTAAGACAGGATTCTTGTGAGTTCAAGACCAGCCTGGGCTACAAAGTGAACTTAAGGCAAGCCCAAATTGCATAGTGAGACCCTATCTCAAAAAGACAAAATAAAAATAAAAACAAAAAATAAGAATAATCTCAAATATAACTTATTTTTGTAAATTGTAAGAAATAAGCAAACTCACAAATTGTAATTGTAATAGATTTTTGCAGATCACTCTAGTTCTCATTCAGAGTGGAATGGGCAAAGGGTTGGGTGACAAATCAGAATGTTATAAATAATGCCTCTGCATGCCCTTGGTTAACCACTGTCCTTCACCAAGAGACAACTGCCCAGAACAGGCTGCCAGGCAGATGGGACATGGTTATCCAACTTTGGGAATGAGGCTCAACTGCCCTTCTCAGAAGAGTGGTGAGAGAAATCACTTGGCACAGCTCTTCCCTAAAATTGGCCCATGCATTAAAAGATATAAGTAACTAACAGGTGCTTATACCACCACCCCTCAAGAAAGCCAGGATCCTATTTAGAGTTACATAGTGTAATGAGTGCAGCTGAACCAGAGATCAAGTCATATAATATAATTACTGTCCTTTAGGGTAGGGTATGGGTACACCAGGTTACCCTGGGGCCAAATCTGGGCCTACTGACTATTATTGTAATTAAAGTTTTATTGGACCACAGTACTGCACACTCACTTTTGTATTGCCCACAATTTGTTAATTCAGGTATCTATGACTGCTGATGGGTTTTGTTTTGTTTTTAGCAACAACAGCAGAGTTCAGTACCTGTAAGAGACTCATGACCAGAAAGCCCAAAATATTTATGATATGGCCCTCTAAAGACAAAGTTTGTCCACTCTAATTCCCAGGCAACAGAGTAAACCATAACCAGAATTGCCGCAAGAAACCAGTTAGGGTCACTAGAGTTGCACAAGAGAAGCCCAATAAGGCTTGTGTTGGAGCACAAGCTCTGCTCCTAACTGAGAAGCCCATATTAAGCTCTGCTCCTGACTGAGAAGTAAGCTTCCTCCAGTAAACCCATAGCTGGCCATCATCCAGGATATCCACCCCTTCCTGGGTGAAGAACACCTTTTCCTGACCACCTTTTCCTGGATTACCCATAGCTAAGTGGGCCCTATGTGCTCATCCTGAAGGGATCAGCCCTGGGGAGTGGGAGAAATGTCAGATGCCAACTTCCCAAACATCTCCTTGTCCTCCAGCCCTTTCCAGGGACTGCTAGTCACAATTGCTACAGCCTACATTCATTTTCCTTCACTTAAGAGAAAAGACTCATTCAATCCGGAGCATGAGCACTTATAAACCTGTCCTATCTCACCATTCCTTCATTTTTGTACCTTCATGAACCCTAACAAAGGTCTCCTTGCTAGGCAAGCACTGGACATGGACACCTGCATGAAATATGGGGGTACACTCTGCTGCTCCGCTCTTGAACCTGCAGAGAGCCCATCTCAACTAGGGGGGAGGAGCCCCTCCAGATTATTCACTGCATACCCCACACAGACACGCCATCAGCCTTTTTCATGGGCCTCAGAGTGCTGCTTTGTCAAGAAGTGAGGTTTCTAGTCCTCAAGTTGTCTTCTAGGCTAAGGTATTCAAGTTCCCTCAAAGCTGCTTCCAGATTACTAGGACTTTTCTTGGCACTGTTTAAACATTCCACACTCATGTGCTAACACACAGAAGAGCTTGAGAGGCAAACACTTAGTCTCTGTCCCCCCGTACATACAACCAGTCCCCCAGACGTTTTTATAAGAAGTAGAACCAGCACAGCATGATGGTGGTAACTACTGCATAGCTGTGCAGAAACCTGCATAAGCCTGGGCTGCACCACAGGCAGGCAACAGGGGGGCTCTCCTCCCTCTGCTGGGCACACACAATACTGATCACAGACAAGGCTTTTAAATCCTCATCCAGTCAAGCACAATTCCTGATGGAAATTTCCCTTTCTGACTAAAATCTCACTAAAGTCTCAGAGTAATCATTCAAAAACAAACATTTTATTCAGGAAGTGATGTTAGTAACAAGGTTAAAGACCTCTTAGTTGGTGACCTGGATTTTAAATTGTCACTCTGGTGCTGACTTGCAAAGTATGACCTAAGTCAAAGCATACAAGCTTATGTTTGAGCTTCAGTCTCATCTCTTCTTGAGGAGTGGACTATATCTTTCACATAATAGCATGTAGAGATCAAACTAGGTACTACAAAGCCATTAGCTGATACAATTAATATCACCGCAATCACGCAACACCCAGGAATGAGGTGCAGACATGATGAGATCAGAGGGACATGGCTGAGATAAGCCTGGTAATCACTTTATATCCCCAGCTCTCTCTCTGCTAGGCACCAGATCCCCTCTGAGTCAGGGAGGCAGTTAGGCCTGGAGAGGACAGTGTCTCCCTACCTCAGGAACCGTGAGGTTTATTCAGGGCTTGGAGTGAGGCATTCCTCAGCACAGAGAAGCGGTCCAGTATGCTGGCTGCCTTTTTGGAACACATTAGAAACAAGCAGGACATAAATACCCTGCAGCACCCTTTACATTCAGGGTGCCAAGCACAGAGAAATGATCTTTCTGTCCACCACCCTGAGCCCTTCAGCATGCACAGCATCAGACAAATAGCACTCCTAGTTTAAAAAGCAATTTTCTAGGAGCCAAGCTGAGTAAGTCTCCAGGCCAGCTTAGTGAGCCAGGCCACTTCACCCCCATCTCTTGTTCTTTCACAAGATGATAAAGGAGAAGAGAGGAGAGGGGAGGAAAAACCATCAGGTAACCAGACCTCAATGAGGCAGCCTGGCCTAGCCCATGAACTCCAGCAGGAAACAGCAGACCTGGCAGCAATGCCGTGCTTGCCCTTTGCTGGGCAAAATGCTGGCTGTAAATGCCTTAGGGAGCCAGAACCATCAAGGTTTTTTCAATCTCAGAAAGATCTGATATGTTTGTTTAAGCACTTGTCAAACAGTAACTACATGCAGCTTACCAAGCAATCTATTCTTAACTTCACCTTCCTCTGAGCCTAGATCAATGCCAAACAGAGTATGTGACAGGCAGAAAACACACACTGAAGGTGATCCTAATTTCTAGGGTATAACATAACATTTCTTTTCATATGAAGAGTCCCCAGGATCCCTCATACAATCCAACAGGCAAGAGACACTGGTAACAGGTTTTCCAGTTCCTGGACACCACAGATGTGGGTGTGCCAGGAAAAATGGCCAGAGAAGCTCAGTTTCCAGGCCCAGCTTGGTCACCAGCATGTGATGTCAGGCACATCAGCCTTCTGCTGAAGGCCTACAAGTGCCAGGCCCTTGTAAGACGAGGCAGTCGACCTAGATGATCTCTTACTGTCAGAGATTAGGACTGCAGCATTTGCACCTGGAGTACAGAAGGTGACAAGACACAGAGAGCTATTTCTGAAAATTGGAATGTAATGAAGGAACCATGCTCAAAAGGAATTAGGTACAGATCCTTCTAGACATGAAAGGAGAAAGGGAAATCCAGTGGCACACACCTGTAACCCAGCATTCTTGGAGGATGAGCAC